>JAODAC010022667.1:0-18063 GCA_027575185.1 Mimaenictus wilsoni
GTAAAAATTTTAAAATTGAGTTGATATGAATGAATATCTGTAGAATATCTTGAAGGATCGGAGTCCGAATGCTATGTGTGAATTATTTCTAAATCTTTCAACTTAGAAACGCAACACTAGATCACAACACTAGATTTAACATGGGAGTTAAATGGAGTATCAAAACTAACAGTGTCTATCAAGTTTAGAAAAAGACCGATTTTAATAATATCAAATATATTTTAATGGCTATCGACCTTTATGGTCTTTCCGCCAAGAATGTACATTTTGTCTTTTACAATTTAATAAAGCAAATGAATTATATAATTGTATAAATGAAAAAAAAAAGAATTACAAACAAGCAAAAAGAAAAGAAAAATAAATGAACATAAACCTTTAATAGAGACGTTTAATAGAAATTAAACAGTATTTCTAATTTATGTTGTAGTAATGGTGGTGTAAAGGATGTGAAGGTGTTTTGAATTTAGGTGGATTTGGGATGATGGATCGTATGCAAGCGTAATTCACAATTGCAAAGTTTTGTCTTTTCATTTTGAACTTCTCCTGCAATTCAAGATAACGGTGTTCTATGGGGAGTATAGCACATTTTTCGTAAAGCAATCTATTTGGGGGATTATGTAAATGATTTCTGAGATGCCTATGTTTAGTAATGACTCTAAGCGAAGTTGTCTCCGCAGTACTTGTTTTCTTTAGGGAGGTTTTATTAGTATTAGCCATTAGTATGCACGAATAGTCAAGAAGTTACAATACTAGCATGGGGATGAAAATCACTATCATACGAACCTACCTGAGTTTTGTGTGCGGGTGGCATTCTCGCGTTGCAGCAAAAAGTACCTTAGATATTCAAAGATGGGTGCAAGAGATAACTAATTGAAGTACAACCGTATTTTCGAAAACAAGCAATTGTCTGAATTTCTGCAAAGTCGAGAGCCATAAAAAAACCTTTTAACTTTTTCTAACATTACAATAAGAAGCTATCTTGAAATACATAAAATAGAAAACGGCAACCTTTTTGGTACCAATTTGTGTACCTTTTTAATTTTTTTGAATTTGAGCTCAACAAATGTTTATTTAGTGAAAACGAAAAGTTTTGTGAAATACTGACAAGATCTCAAATTGTGTTAAAGGAATTTTACCAGTACTTTACCTGATGTTACCATTTTTTGGTACAATTTTGAAAAAGTTACTTAAATTACGTTCAAATAAATGAAAATCTTTGAAATTTCATTAGTACTACTTTTTGGTAATTTAAAGAACATAAATTCATAGTTTTTTTTCATTTGGTACCATTTTGGGTACCTTTTTGATTTTTTTGAATTTCAGTTCAGTAATTTTTATTTAGTGAAAACGAAGTGTTTTGTGAAATACTGATGAGATCTCAAATTATGTGAAGATCTCAAAATGGGTATTTTGGTACCATTTTCTAAAGTTGGCTATGTGGAGTTTGAAATAATGTTTTTTTTATTTCCTTGGGAATACCTAGGAATATAAGGCTTCTAGTTTTTTTTTCGTTTGGTAATATTACTTGAATTGGTACCCTTTTTGATTTTTTAAAACTTGTTTGAAATAAATTTAGATTTAATGGAAATAAGAACTTTCGTGTCATATAAAAGACATTTCAAATTGAACTATAGGTTCCATAAATTATTTTACTTTTACCATTTGTTGCCATTTTTCAAAGTTATCATTTTTAGTACCATTTCCTAAAGTTGTCCAAATTAAGTTTAAACGAATGAAATTCTTTGAAAAGTTATTTTGGTAATTTAAATCACGTTTTACCTGAGGTTACCATTTTCTAAATCTTTCGATAATTCAGGGACATGTCAAAAAATGTCCCAATCCTCATTTCAGTAAAGTGACTTAACTTACGTAATGTTACCATTTTGAGTACCAAATAAAAAGACAGTTTCCAAAAAATGACTAATATTCAAAATACAAGTATACAAATCTGAAAATGCTCTAATTGTCATTTAAGTAAAGTGACTAAACTTAAGTAATTTTACTATTTTGATTGTAAAATCTTAAAAATAATGCGTCGTTTCTAAAGGTACTTAGAGACAAATAAAAAAAAATCACCTAACCCGAAAGTGGCTTAAGTTAAATAATGTTACCATTGTTAGTAGCAAGTATAAAAAAGTTTTTTTTATTGAAATTAAACATAAGATACAAATTTGAATACATCACAAAATGACAAAAGCCTTCTTAAATTCCATTTTTGGTACCATTTACTATAATTACAAATAATTTTATTTCACCAATTGGTTAGAAAACATTTAGCAATAGAACAGACAGTTGTGTGTGGGAGCTTGAATAAAACTACGCTTCGTCATCTGCCATTTCGCAAGAGAACCGAACGGAATAAATGCGAGGTAAATGTCAAACGTCATATACATTAAATTCCAATAGATAGGCTTCTAGACTGAGGCACCGCAACTTGCTCACTCAGTTTACTCAGCGCGTTGACAAACATGGCGGAGAGCAATAGCATCGACCAGGATGTTGACGGACGCGTGGGTGACGCGTTCGTCCACGACGTGCGAATGTTGATTAGCACCTGGTCGGGATACCTACATGCGAACTCTACAAGCAAACACATAAAAATCACAAAAACGGAAAAACATAAGGAGGAGCCAAGATGCTCCACATCTGTGCGCATGTCCACTGCACTTACCGCTGCAAGATGGCCGCGTCTCATTGGTCGTCACCTCAACGCGTAGCGCGCACCCCAATCGCGAGCCGCCATCGCTCGACTGTGATTGGCAGACGTTGTCTACCTGCCACGTGGCGACGGTGCCATCGGTGCCCGCTCGAACCACGTGACACTGCCGGAGCAATGGCGTGGCGGCGTCGTAGGCGCATGCGCGCACCGAACCGCGACTGCGCAGCTGTAAATCAAAATGGGAAGAAAACATTGGTAACATTCATAGTGTCTATCGATGTTATTGGCACTTATCGGTTATTGATGAAAGTCACGAGTTTGCGAAAAGAAAGCGAATGGAAGAGAGGAAGTTTTTTTCTCTCTGAGTGTTTCTGACGTTGATTGCTTATCACAAGATGGCCGCTGGCTCACTGAACGTATGTATGTGAATGTATGTGTGTACATGTGTTTCGGTGTGACCGACATTTCAAACAAATGGCACTTTCCAATCATCTTTGCAGTGCCGCGCCGTGTGGTGTGCGCGCGCGCATCTACAGCCGGAAGTTGTTATTAACCCGATTAAGTGACGGGCGACAACAACAAAGTGGCAACTTTCTTAAAATGGCCGCGTTTTCTTCGATCGCAATTAAATTAACGGAAATACATTTTACACATCTAGAAATTTCATCTCAACACTATTTTCCACAATGATCTTTCGTCAATTTGCACCTTTAGAATTGTTATCCAAAATTGAAAAATTACTTAAGCCACTTTTATGTAACTTAAGTAAATTACTTACAATTAGGTGTCGTGTTTATTCGTTTTTTTTATGAAATTCTACTTTGATTTAAGTTTTATTACTTATGTGACAGTACCTAACAAACGTTGCTTAAGTATCATTACTTAAGTAATATTAAGCAATTTTGCTTAAATGTGTTCAGATTTATTATGATATCATTTTTTGATATATTTATAAATATGTTAAGTAATGTTAATATGACTTTACGCTACTTAACTTAAGTAACGTTACTTAACTTAAGTAATATTACTTAACTTAAGCAATATTTCTTAACAGATACTTTGGAAAGAAATGTCTTCAGGTATATTTTCATATATAACGTTCTTCTGTAACATTAACTTAAGCTCCTTTACTTAAGTAATGTTATTTATCTGATGTGTCACAATGAAATTTCTTCAGACATATTTCGCTATTCTCCTTTGCTTTCCTTGATAAATACGTTAAGAATGCCGAAGTAATGTTAATATGATTTAAGTTACTTAACTTAAGTAATGTTACTTAACAGATGTTTCCGAACGACATCTCTTCAAGTATATTTTTATAAGTCATTTTGGTTTTTTTCCCAAAAAATCGTGATTTCTTTAAGTAACCTTAATGTGACTTAATTTGCATAACTTAAGTAAAGCTGCTTAACTGAGTTTTCTGAACGAAACGTCTTCACGCACACTTTTATATGTTCATTTCGCGTAGTTAAAAATTTCGTAGATATTGTGATGTTATATTGTGAAGTAGATATTATGTGTAGGCTTAAGTTAAGTAAGTATAACTTACTTAAGTAGTCTTCATGAATACATAAACAGCAAAAATATTGTTGTAAATCACCTTTTACCTTTCAAAATCTGTGTCTTGAATATCATCGTAATTCTATGTTACTTAAGTAAGATTATATAACTTAAGTAACTTAACTTACGTAAAAAAAACTTATTCTAATTAAGACCTCGACTATAGACGCCTTAATTAACATAAGTATTACTTCTCAACAATTTCGTAAATATTATGTCGAGTTTAAGTACACTTAAGTTAAGTGAATATGACTTAAGTTTTCCTATATACACTTAAAATGTATGTTAAATGCATTTTTTGTAATTGACGTTTTTCTTTTCAAAATCTTTGCCATAAAGATCACTGATGCTTATTTAAGTAACGTTACTTAACTTAAGTAACCTATCTTAAATTACTTAACTTAAGGAACGCAACTTATTTTTTTTATCGATAATTTCGTAAATATTATGTCGAGTTTAAGTACACTTAAGTTAAGTGAATATGACTTAAGTTTTCCTATATACACTTAAAATGTATGTTAAATGTATTTTTTGTAATTGACGTTTTTCTTCTCAAAGTCTTTGCCATAATGATCACTGATGCTTATTTAAGTAACGTTACTTAGCTTAAGTAACCTATCTTAAATTACTTAACTTAAGGAACGCAACTTATTTTTTTGGTCGATAATTTCATAAATATTATGTCGAGTTTAAGTACACTTAAGTTAAGTGAATATGACTTAAGTTTTCCTATATACACTTAAAATGTATGTTAAATGTATTTTTTTGTAATTGACGTTTTGCTTTTCAAAATCCTTGCCATAAACATCACTGATGCTTATTTAAGTAACGTTACTTAGCTTAAGAAACCTATCTTAAATTACTTAACTTAAGGAACGCAACTTATTTTTTTTATCGATAATTTCGTAAATATTATGTTGAGTTTAAGTACACTTAAGTTAAGTTACTTAACTTAAGTAACTTATCTTAAGTAACTTAACTTAAGTAATTAAATTTAAGTAAGTTTACTTAAGTTACATAATTTAAGGAACACAACTTAAGTTACTTTACTTAATTGACTTAATTTAAATAAATTAAAAAAAAAACTTACATTAACAGAGATATCCCGATTCGTAATATATTCCTCGGCAATTTCGTAGATATTACTAGTTTCAGGTGTAACGTAATCCTCGAATTCCGCTAGGGATCCATTGCAGTAGACATCAATAATACTCGCCGGTACTTCCCCCAAGTGCTTACCGATCTCGACGATCGACTCGCGTAAGTTGAGTGTCGCCACCACCTTCATGCGAGCATCGCCAGGACGCATTAAAGAGTTGAACACCTTCGCATGCTCCGGATCAGTAGCGATTATCACTCGCGTCTCAGGATATGTCCTCCGCAACGAGTCCAAGGAATCCTGCGCAGTGCCGAGATCAGCGTCGGTGAGATACGTCGCCTGTCCGAGGACAACGATGACTTTCCCATGGGGACGTTCGAATTTCGTGCAAGGCGTACCGGAGATGTTCTGATAGTAGCTGATTATCTGGTGCAGGCATGGTGTTAGTGTCAATCCTGTTGGCCCTTTGAAAAGATTTTTAGGTTATGCTTGTTTCGGTCAACATGGATTGTTGTGGATATTAGCTGTTTTTAGGTTATCTTTAAAAAGGGTAGAGGTTAAATGGATAGAAGTTAAGGATTGTAAAGTAAAATATGGTAGTTTGGGAGGATGAGGTTAAGTATGAGATGATCAGGCTAAGTATAAGATGGTGAGAGGTTTACGTTAAGACTTACAGTCGTTTTTGTTGATTTTAGACATTCCTGAATACACTTCCAAGATGTCGCTGGTGATGTTGATTAACCAACGTGCTGAACTGCCGCTGATTAGACCGATGCGGCTCGAATAGTGCGAAATGTCGGCCTCTTCGATGAGATAACTGTGGAATTTTTGGGAGATGTGGAGGAAAACGTTAATTGTGCACGTGCATTGCGTGGGTTATTAATGCAATCACATGAATGTTATGTGGGAAGGCTATTTCAATTTTGGAAATTCCGAAATTGGGAAAGAGAGAGAGAGAGAGAGAAGAGTTAACTAACAATAAGTCAAATGAGGCTATTTTCGTACAAAATTTAGATTAGTTTCATTTGAATTGTCATTCATTGTGTATTCTGACTAAATCTATTATATTTTCTATCAAAATGAAGACATACTCTTTCCTAATTATTTACTTAACCTAACATTATCAAACATAACAAAACCTAAAGTTAACTTCTCCTATAAGTTAATAGCTTAGGCTTACTTAACGAAACCTGAATCAAGCACACTTCTGATGTAATGTTGACCAGTCTGAATTATTTTAAGGCTTAACCTAACCTAATTTAACCTATGCTAACATATTCTAACCTATGAATGTGGAATTTCGGCCTCTTCTGAGAAATAACTTTGGAATTTTTGGGAGATGTGGTGGAAAACGTTAATTGTGCACGTGCAATGCGTGGGAAGGCTATTTCAATTTTGGAAATTCCGAAATTGGGAAAGAGAGAGAAAGAGAGAGAAGAAAGTCGCATTTATAACAATTTCATAATTTGACGACAAAGAAATTAATTTGATAAATAGACCCAACTCAAACGGGAAACTCTCCTTTGGATGTAAATATAATGCTCGGTCGGGATGGGGGCCAATTAACCCACGACCTATTCATACGTCAATCACCTAAATACTTACGATAAAATCATTTCCATCTGATATGGTGTATAAGTCTGATCAGCGATTATTATAACCTCCATCCGTTTGTGTTTTTCATCGCTGTACGTCGCACAGTCCTGCAGTGTTGGAATTAATAAATCTGTAAAAATCAGAAGTGGGATTGAATATGGCTGTTAAAAAACGCAAACAGTTAAACCACAGAACTGCAAAAACAAAGGATAGAAACAATAAGCTGACCAAAACGCAGAGGCGTAATTGAAGTCCATTCAGGCGTTGACAGCAGAAAACCGGCGCTGGTGCTTTTGTTTCAAACGGCTGCGTTTAATTTGATTTATCAAACTGTATACGAAATGTTCATGTTACTTTCACCCTTGTTAAATATTTAGTTTCGATGTAGCAATAATCACAATAATTACTTCGTTAATACAAATGTATGCGCAACAACGTAAGTTGAAATTGATTGAACTTACCGGCCGCCATTTTGAATTGTTCAACGACGGCATATGCGAGAGAGTCTATTTTGTTATCGTCTAAGGAATATCCATAGGATCCAATATTATTCAATTGTTTCGTCACTTTTGTAACCTAGAAATATGGGTTTTAAATTAAATTAAGTTCGATTGACTTAAGTTAAGTTAGGTTAAGTTATTTTAGAATTTATTTCAGTTAGACAAGGATAGAATAGGTTTGGTTAGCATAGATTATTTTAGACTATTCACTGTTTTGGAAAGGTTATTTGATAATGTTCAACGTATGATTCCTAGGTACATTGTTTTTAGGCTAGATCAAATTAGGTTAGGATGGATTAGGTTAGATTTGCTTAGCGCCGGTTGGATTTGAATGCGTTATATTAGGTTATGTTGAGTTTCGGTGGATTAGATTGACTGGGTTTAGTTTGGGTTAGATTAGGTTAGATTTAGTTGGTTAGGTTAGGTAGGATTAGGTTGGCTTAGGTTAAGTCAGGTTGGATTAAGTTAGGTTAGGTTGGATTAGGTTCGGTTAGGTTAGGTTAGGTTAGGTAGGATTAGGTTAGGTTAAGTTGGATTAGGTTAGGTAGGTTGGATTAGGTTAGGGTAAGTTGGATTAGGTTAGGCTAGGTTGGATTAGGTTTCGTTGGATTAGGTTAGGTAGGTTGGATTAGGTTAGGGTAAGTTGGATTAGGTTAGGCTAAGTTGGATTAGGTTTGGTTAGGTTAGGCTATGTTAGGTTAGGTTGCAATAGGTTGGATTTGATTAGAATAGGCCGGATTAGGTTACGTTGGATTAGGTCAGTTTGGATTGGATTAGGTTAAGTTATGTTAAGTTAGATGGGATTAGGTTAGAATAGCTTGGATTAGGTTAGCTTAGGTTGGATTAGGTTAGGTTAGGTCAGGTCAGGTTAAGTTAGATTAGATTAAGTTAGGATACGTTAGGTTGAGTTAGTTTGGATTTGCTTGGGTTAGGTTAGGTTAGGATTAGTTTAAGCCAGGTTGGGTTAGATTACGCTAAGTTAGGTTTCACTAGATTAGGTTAGGAAAGTTTAAGTTAGGATAGTATAGGATGGATTAGGTTAGGTTGGGTTAGGTTAGGATAGTTTAAGTTAGGGTAGTATAGGATGAGTTAGGTTAGGTTGTACTTGGTTAGGTTAGGTTGGGTTAGGTTAGGTTAGGTTACTTGGTTAGGTTAGGATAGTTTAAATTAGGGTAGTATAGGATGAGTTAGGTTAGGTTGCACTTGGGTAGGTTAGGTTAGGTTGCGTTAGGTTGGGTTAGGTTAGTTTAAGTTGCACTTGGTTAGGTTAGGTAGGGTTAGGTTAGGTTAGATTAGGTTGGGTTAGATTAGGTTACTTGGTTAGGTTAGGATAGTTTATGTTAAGCTAGTATAGGATGAGCTAGGTTAGGTTTCACTTGGCCAGGTTAGGTTAAGGCATCCCAGCGCTGTAATTTTTGGTTAATCATTGTTTTGAACTTTACTACTTTTAATGTTAAATTAAGTTGAGGTAATTTAACCATGATATCATTTTTAGTTTATGTCATTTCTAGGATTAATGGAAAAGAAGTTAATATTAATGAAATGTGGATTGTTTTCAACCCCCCGCGCCCTCTTGACAGGCAATGATTAATCACTACCAGATGATGACGAACCAATTCTTTTTCGTACTTACTTCGCTGGCGAAATCATACTGATTGAAAAGTTTGTCCAAATTTGCCGCCCGATTGCACGCGCGCATTGATCGATCATAAGGCACGCCACGTGGTGAATAATAAGTCGCAATCACTTGCGATAGGCTCGTCGTCGGATTGGTGTGGAACCAATTTTTCATCTGCGATGACAGGATCAGTCCTAAACGAGAAGCATTTTAACCTCACATAACCTCTCTACTCTCATACACATATCACATACACATCGATTTAGCTATAGAGCCATAGAGCAATATAGAATGCCACGTGGCATGCATAAAACAAATGCATGCCAAAAAACAAGAAAGAGGAAAATTGGACGAGAATTCCGTCAATTCGGGGAGAAGCGAGTAGAGAAGATAAATTAGTACGCATATATCGATGTAGGAAATGGATAGTTTTCCGCTCGATAGCAGGAAAACGCGGACGGGATATGCGAGAGTATGGATAATGGCGCACAAAGTTTTCCTTCCTCAAAACTGTCGCGAATGTCACATATATTTATGCGTCAACTTTTCTTTTTACGTGCGTTATATTTGTCTAGGTAGCGTAGTAGCGTTTCGCAAGACTGTAAAAAGAGAAAAAAAAGAAAGCGACGAAAGAGAAACGAACGCACGCGTATAAAATATGAGCAAAACGTTGGAAAACTTTGGGAAATCCACGGGAATCGTTATTTTATTATGTGGGAAACCGCGTAGAGTATAAATCATTCAAAATGAATATTATTAGTACGTTTCAAATAAATTTTCTCGAGGGCAAAAAGAAGGCTGCGGCATTGTATTAGAATTGCAAAGCGAATAAATGGAAATGCACGTGGAATAAGCGAATAAGGACAGTTTCGAATTGATTTTATGCATTGCCACGTGGAGAATTAATTTACATTTGAATGCCTTGAAATTTTGCCACTGACTGACTTTCAAGAGTTTCATTTTGATGTTAGTCTCCAATTTATTGAGATCACTATTGGAACAGTGAATAATTGTCTTAAGTTTAGCTTTAGCCAAATCGAATGAACCTGTTTGTTGGTATAGTGCATATATAGAAATACTTTGTGCTAACTGGATTTTATGACGTTTTGAGCCATTTGCCCAAAAACAATTTTTAAAGTTTGGCCACAAATAAGTCATGGTATATATTACTTTAACAGCACGCTTAGCCGTATCGGTTTCGTGCATTCGCATTCGCCAGAGAGCTTGCCTTCTGTTCCAAGCTTCTCATTTTGCCTGCGATTTTTTTTGTTTTCCCAATCCTAATCCCAATTGCAACCACAATCCCGACCAAACCACAATCCTAATCACAATCCCAAATTCATCACTGTTCCAATGTCAGCCATAACTCCACTTTCAATTCCAATCCTAATCCCCATCCGAATCCCAGTCCTAATCTCGACCCCAATCCCTATTCTAATCCCGACCCCAATCCCAGTCCCAACCACAATCCCAATCCCAATCCCAACCACAACCACAATCCAAACCAAACCACAATCCTAATCACAATCCCAAATTCATCACTGTCCCAATGCCAGCCATAACTCCACTTTCAATTCCAATCCTAATCCCGAACCCAATCCCAGTCGTAATCTCGACCCCAATCCCAATCCTAATCCCGACCCCAATCACAATCCCAACCACAATCCCAATCCTAATCCCAATCACAATCCCAACCACAACCACAATCCCAACCAAACTACAATCCTAATCACAATCCCAAATTCATCACTGTCCCAATGCCAGCCATAACTCCACTTTCAATTGCAATCCTAATCCCGAACCCAATCCCAGTCCTATTCTCGACTCCAATCCCAATCCATATCCCGACCCCAATCCCAATCCCAACCACAATCCTAATCCTAATCCCAATCCCAACCACAACCACAATCCCAACCAAACCACAATCCTAATCACAATCCCAAATTCATCACTGTCCCAATGCCAGCCATAACTCCACTTTCAATTCCAATCCTAATCCCGAAACCAATCCCAGTCCTATTCTCGACCCCAATCCCAATGAATATCCCGACCTCAATCCCAACCACAATCCTAATCCTAATCCCAATCCCAACCACAACCACAAACCTAACCACACCCCAATCCTAATCACAATCCCAAATTCATCACTGTCCCAATGCCGGCAATAACTCCACTTTCAATTCCAATCCTAATCCCGAACCCAATCCCAGTCCTATTCTCGACCCCAATCCCAATGAATATCCCGACCCCAATCCCAACCACAATCCTAATCCTAATCCCAATCCCAACCACAACCACAAACCTAACCACACCCCAATCCCAATCACAATCCCAAATTCATCACAGTCCCAATTACAATTACAATGACAATCCAAATCCTATATACCTTCCCACCCATAACTCCACTTTTAATTCCAATCCTAATCCCGACCCCAATCCCAACCCCAACCACAATCCCAATCCCAATCCAATGCTAATCCCACAAACAATGCTAATTGTAAACCAAATTCCAATTCTCATCCCAATCCCGACCAAGAAACCCAAACTAAAACTCCATCACAATTCAAACCAAGCTCTCTCCAAAAACAACGCCACCTCTTCTATCTTTATGAAATCTCTGTAGATTTTCTAATAAACTTTCTTAATTCATTCCCACTCAACTTTTTATATTATTTGAGAGAATGAAAATAAATTCAATTTTCTGTTCCTCACGCGTGTAAGGCAAAGTTTCATTGGGCTTTCGAAGCATTTTCAAGCTGTAAGAAACTATTAAATTCTATCCCATCCACGCTGGTTTACTAAAACAATCGCAAAATCATTAAGGGCTCAGAGTTGCGGTCGCGGTGGTGCGGGCTTTTTCGATTGTTTTGGGACGGCGCGGTGCGGTAGGATTAGAAGTGCAAACAGTCGACACCTCGTACTTGCCCGCTGGATTAAATAGTTGCCGAGCTTTCTGGTTGGCGTCACGGCTCGAAAAGGACGATTTGTTCGAGTGCTTAGAGTCGGACTAGCCCAGAGGCTCGCGTTGGATTAACGCTGTTTCGTCGAGCGTACGAGTATGTGGTATCGATTTTGAACTTGTGCCTTTCTGCTCTTGTTACGTTTTGTGTGCGAAAAGAGTGTTTAATGATCACAGCGGAGCGCTAGTGTGTCTATTAGGTTGCAGTAGTTTAAACACTGGGGAAGGAAATGGTATCGGATAGGGAGTTTGTAAAAGGTAGGAAGTTTGTAAGTGTCGTTTGATTGTTCGGTGGAATGAATGGAGTTTTGGTGTTTTTTCAGGGTTGGGGAGTTGAGGAGTCGATTTTTCAGGAAGGTTTCTTCAGAGTCTAAAGGGATGTTGTTGAGTTAGTTGCCTAGGATAAGCTGTTGCGTTACTATTCTTAAGTCTTTGGGCATGTGCTTAGTAGCAATAGAATGAAAGGGGTGAGAAGGGGGTAGCGCCACTATTAAAGAGTGACAAGTTTCTCCTCTGGTGACTTATCCCATGGTCTTGCATATACTCATATATTTTTACTCTATTATTTTGTGTTTTTTGGCGTTGTACTAAACATGTTGGCGTGGTGGTGTGGTTCATCATGTGTTTGAACTTTGACGTTGGGGGTGACTGCGAGTATAGAGCTTAAAGGCTTATTGTTAGCAGAAGATCTTGTTGGGTCAGATCCCGCGCATCACCGGCAAATAAACGCGTAACAACCGCGACTACAGATGCTTTATGGGAAGTGTGGAGTCTTGGGAATAAAAGTTGGCAGTGCGGATAGTTGAAGGCAAGTTGATTAGTTGTCGAAGAATGACGAAGGCAGACTTTGTTCAGTTTATTGGTTAGCCTAATCCCCGATATAAAGTCCTGGCTGGGACGGAAACATAGGGAAATTACCAGATGGATGTCGCAGTTCTCAACAGGACATGAGTGCTTTGGCGAGTATCTCTTCAAAATTGGAAATCGCGCCACTCCTGAATGCGAAAACTGCGAGCAAGAAGACACAGCATCTTCCAATGTCTTCACTGGAACAGCACACGAAAGGTCTTGCAAAAACGGATGGGCCAGAAACTAGCTGTCGATAGTATCGTTACACTGATTATTGACTACGAGCAATGCTGGAAAGCGGTAGATAACTATATCTACGAAGTTCTCTGACAAATACAAATTGACCACAACATGCTTGATCAGTGTACCGGGTACTTGATGTAACAGCCATAGCCGCTGATATACCAATCTGGCAGTCCCGGGGGACAAAAACTACTGAAACTGATAGGCGTACACCACCGTACAGATCACTGTACTGCCCTATCAGATTCATTAAGGGCCACTTGTTTCGGTTATTAATACGCCGGCAACGCCTTAAATATTAAAAACAAGTTTATTGGTTCATCCGTGTTCTATGTCATCTGAAGACGTCTCCTCAGGAAAGTCATGTTCAATCAACCAAGTCAGTCACCACCAGTTAACTACCTAGAGGTATTTGCTAAGCTAAAGTACCTGCTTACAATTAGCTTCATCAGCTATGTCCAGTCAGAAACCAGAGAAGACACCACCGATCCATGAACAGTCTCAGATTCTCCAGATTTCTCTCCTATTAATAAACTTCCCCGTTTTAATCAGGGAAAGACATTAGCAAAGGGCTATGAGAAAAGGCAATGGGACAGTTTAGAATATATGAATATAAGAACTACTACGAGTATGAGCAGATCTAAACTAAACAATATTACCACAACTAAACTTCTAAACGAAAGGCTTTTTCTTGCCATCAATAAAATTCTACTTACCATCAATAGCTCCAAGCAGAAGAGCACGATTCACATCCCAATTATTCCCAGTCAAATAATACTTCCTAGGAAGAATCGTATCATTCCACTTCCCGGGACTCAACAATGTAGGACTTTCCGAAGTCTGCTTAATAACAACATGGCCCAAGACTCCTCCAAGTGTAGCCATCCACAAATACTCCGGATCAGTCTCAAACGAAGTCGCAATCCCCGCAATAAGTGGCCCAACCGAAACCGACCCCCATTTGGTATACAGAACCCCTTTCAATTCGGGACACTCCGAGAGCTGCACACTCTTCTCCACAAAGTTCCTAAAACCACCAAACTGACTCTTCCAATATCTAACGCTCCTTGAAAACTTTACCCTTCGTCTACAAGTCGATCAAATTTAGCTCTCCGAAAACTAATCGAACAAGTAGTACTCTCATCATTCCTCAACCTCTGATCCACTGTATCTGAGATCATAAAATGCAACAGGCATAACTCTGTATCACTCAAAGCTGGAGGAAATTCTGATCTGAAGCTAGCATTTTGATGATCCACAATTTGACTATGCTTGAAGAACTGTGGGCCAGAGGCCCGATAAGGTGTGGCCAGGGTCAATCTTGCATTATTAGGGTTCCCTGTGACGGAAGCATGCTGGACACCATCAAATTTCACTCTAAAAACTTCTTCAACTACTCCTTCAAAACTTTTATGGTCATACTTACACGTTTAAGATGGCATTACTGAGGAACTTGATATTGGGCTCAGTATGATTGTGTTCCAGTTTCCGTATCAGTTCCGTAAGTGTCCGAACCACAAAAGGAGGATTATGAAGGTTCAACTTTTCGTAATCAATGTTGTAACAATGTAGGAGTTGCTGGGGGATTTCTGAAGATATCCCATAGACTCCCACAGAATAGAATAGAAGAATAACCCAAAATTTTAGCATTTTTTTGGGGTTTTTAAAGGTTGGAAAGCACTTGGGAGCGCCAAATTGATCTAGAAGTGGAACACACTGAACAAGCAAGATATTGTTATTATCTATTGTGGCCTTATCTAATCTTATCAAACATGCTCCATAAAAAAGGGTAAACGGTTGGGAAATTATTCAGACCAGTTAATATTTATATGTCTTTTTATAAAATAAAATAAGCATAAACTGAATCTTAAAATATTGATAATTTTAGTTTAGTACAATTATTTAAGCAAATAAACGGCGATAACTGTCATCATTGTTGATAGGGAGCTCCCTAGACGTACTCCAAAGTTGCTCTGGGAACATGTGAATCCTCCGAGCTGAGCCGTTACCTTCAAATTATCTGGGAAGCGGCAGTCCTTATCTGAAACACAGTACATTAGCCATATTCTAGGAATTCCTAGAATTGGGACCTAGGACTTAGTCCTAAAGAGAATTTACCTGAACAACGAACATTGGAGTTCTCCTTGGTATGTCCAGCAACCAGAGCAAAGTCAAAGTCTCCTCCACCTAGGTTGAAAGACTTTTCACCCTTCAGGTCTTCACAGTTTTCAGTTGCTTTACTCTCTCCTGTAATGATACAGACTTTAAGATCACCGGCAGAAGATGCTCGAAGTTTGAAGGTCTTTGCTTCATCTCCGTTAGTAAAGTATTGGCTAGAGATACGATAGTAGTTCTTGGTCCCTGGTTCGATATACAGTTCCATGGTGTCAGTACTGCTACCACCTGACATGGAGAGACCACATTTCGGATTGATGATGTTCCTTGGTGCTAAAAGTTTTAGTTTAGTTTGACTGAAGATGAATGGAGTCGAGGGTTACCAGAACGTAGACGATTGATAAGTTGGTTCAAAGTCATCTTGAACTGGTCCTCGTTATTGTTGATGGTTTCAGGAATAGTGAAGATGTCTGTTGAAAGGTTACGGACATAGGAAGTGTACATTTCGCGGCTTCCTGGGGCTAGGACCACATGTTGGGTACCTAAAATTTGACTACATTTTAGAAGGACCAAAGATAGTGGAAGTAAGTTTACCTGGGAAGTAGCTTTCTAGCGCTCCAGAGAACCTGGACTGGATGTAATTTCCCTCTTCGGAGTTGGCAATTTTGGGCATGAGGATAACGACGGACGATCTTCCACTTAGTCTGTTTTTGTCCATGAAGTATCGAGCACGGGTTTCGTGAAGCTCCTCAATTGTTGTCATAAGTTTTCCAGCTTCAAAGCCCCTTTCCAGTACTAACGGAGTAAAGAAGTCAGTCTACTGTTTATGATTTAGATAGAATGAGTTACTTTTATCATATACGGTTCTGTTAAATTCCTGAGCGAATTTGGCAATGCTCCAGGTGGTGTTGACGAGGATGGAGCCATCTTTACCGCTGATAATGGTGTAGTTGCTTTCGTAGGGATTGATGTCTAGGTTGTCAAGGAGGTAGGAGATAGTACGGTGGATGAAGTCAAAGGAGTGTGATGGGTCTATCGCGAAGATGATGTCGGAGGAGATCCGGTCTACGTCTTGATCATCACAGTTCACATTTGCAATGCTAGCTGTAGATAATAATGAGGTTAATATAGTCCCCCTTTTCGTTATGTCCACCATAGAATTGGTGACCTCATCAGTTTAATAGCCTCCCAAAACTTAGCTGAATGAACTGGTGTCAATACCTTGGGATCTGTCCAAGCTCAATAGGATCAGATCAATGAGTATGTATATATTTGATAGTAGACACTGATACCTTTTCCTGAATGCTCCAAAGAATTGGTAACCCCGCAGTTTTAAAACCCTAAACTTTGCTGAATGAGCTTGCGTAAAAATAAGATCTGTCCTCAATGAAACGGATCAGATCAATACCCATGTGATATGTAATGATACCCTCCCCAATACTTACCAATAGCAGCATTATATTCCCGAACAGCTCTATCAACCAAAGCCTTAATATTGTCATCATCAGGTGAGGCGGCTAAGGTTGACCACTTGTTGTACAACTTGGCGAAGGCAATTGTCTCAGAAGTCAACTTATCTGTGGGGGCATACTCCGAAGAGAACTTATTGCGATTACAAGCCTTAATGTCAGTGCTGAACACTCCTCGGTTAGAATAGTAAGCGTCCAGGACTTGGGAGACTTTGAGGGTTCTGTATTTATCTGCCCACTGTCGAATGTTGGAGGCAATGATCAAACCATCAATGTCAGCTCTCAGTTCAGGATTAGTTAGGAATACATGTTTCTGTCCATCCTTAAAGTACCAATGAGGGGCTAAGGTGCTGTTGAAGCCACCTCTAGCTCCGATAGTGTAGGAGTCATCTAGGGCACCTTGGAGTAGAGCCACTTCCACCAAATCACCTTGGAATTCAATGGGTTAATATGAAAAAGTCATAATCATTAATGGGAACTCCTTAAACTTGATAGAAACTCCAGAAGTTCACTTCCCATAAGATTTAAAGGCTACTAAGAATAGTCTGAAGTCTGACCCTGGCCAGATCAGGGTCAGAGTCAGTCAATTTACTACTGATAATCGGAATAGATGAATAGATCATTACCTGAAATAGTAACAGCAAATTTGCTATCAACGATCAAATTTTCCTCGTTAAAGATCTGAGTCTCAAGACCAGCTGCAATAGCAGAAATCAGGGTACCAGCATGGACCTCCCCCCAACGGGTATACACTACACCATTCTCAACCGGACAGTCACTGAACTGAGTCATTACTGATCCCTTCGGACTTGGCACACGTTCTACAGCATCCTGAAGGTCAGCCCTGCAAACAAACCCACTTGTACCCCCATAAAATCTTCAAAATTGTACTTACCTTTCGTTCCCTTCATCTTCCAAATCTTCAGCTTCTCTAGGACGACGGATATACTTTGCAGCATATTTGCAATCCAAGTGTTCATCCCTTCTTGCTTGCGTCTCCAAGGTATTGGACATCATAAAATGCATTGCACACTATAACAGAACGTATCTTCAACTAGGTCTTAATCTTAAGTCAAAACAGATGATCTTGAGTCATACCTGTTCAGGGACAGTCAGAGTCTTATTCTGGAATTGGACAGCATCGCCGGGAATGAGTTTCAGAAGAATGACCCTGTTCTTGAAGGTCTCTTCTCCTTTCGGGGAGAATGGTAGGATATTTTTGTTGGAAGCACCTACTGCTCTCTGGATACCATCTTGTCGGAATCTGTAAGGTATCGTGTTAGGTTAGGTTTGATTAGGTAAGGTTAGGTAAGGTTAGCTAAGGTTAGGTAAGGTTAGGTAAGGTTAGGTAAGGTTAGGTAAGGTTAGGTAAGGTTAGGTAAGGTTAGGTAAGGTT
>JAODAC010022678.1:0-18062 GCA_027575185.1 Mimaenictus wilsoni
TGAAATTCATGCCAATCCTGCCTGATCGGTTATTAAACGTGTTATTGTTATTAGAAGAGAAATACCATCACTAAATTATAAATCAAACTTATAAACAATGGAAATAATAAATCCACAATCTTACGAGCAGAATGTCTGAATTTTCCGACACGGAATTGAATGAAAATTTTAGAATGTATAGGGCATTTATTGAAATAATTTACTATAACGGATTCTCCGTTGTTTTAAAGTTTGGCCATAAATATAGCAAGCCATATAATGTTTTAAAATCAAACTTTGTCAAATCGGCTTCGTGGCACAGTCGTAAGCACGGTTGCTATTGTTGCTATGGTTGCTATTGATGCAGAGTTCGTAGGTTCATTTATTCTCTACGAATATTTTCTATAATTTTTATACTGTATATATTTAACAAGTAATTATATCATTATAAATAAGATAATACAATAAATAATAAATATACAAAATATACATATTTACGCTATCTTTTTGGCCAATATTTTGTTGTTATTTATGATGAAAACAATTAAAACATCAATTGATTCAGCATAGGGATTTGATGCAAAAATGCCGATTTTATAAAATATGCAAAGGGTATATATTTATTTGTTAAATATATCGTTTTTATAAAATAAGGTTGCACTACCCATTAGCAGTTGACAACCACGGACGATATTTTTAGGAATGGAAAAAATCGAAAAAATTATAACCGAATTTACGAAAATGTATGATAATCTCCAGTTATCTTCCATACTAAAGGTCCGGCGGTATTGGACAACGTTAATTAATTGTGATAATAACTGGAAATTGTCATATGGAATTTTCATCGATTCTTATTATAAAATTGCACATGAACTAAACTGTAGATATAGTATTTTTGCACTTTACATAAATGCAAAAATACTATATCTACCAAACAAAACTGTAAAAATCGTCAAATTTTTTTTTATTAACATCTTATTAATGTTTTTTGTTTTTCGTTTCGGGTAATATTTGACGAAAGGGCGTTAAGTACAACAAATTTTTCTGATACTATTTCTTTCAAATGGATTAATTCAGGAAAATATTATAATACAGTAGTATCATTCTATGATAATTAGATTAGAAAATATATAAGAACAAAGTTTAAACAGCTCATTTTAGTTCCGTAATTTGACACTACCTGACCACGTTGGCCAATTTTTATTCGATCGAGTTTCGTGAAATTTCCAAAGCAATGACGGTACCGCTTTTGGGGTTAACCGTTTTAACGGTTTTATCGTTTTAACGGTTGCAACTGTCCGAGCCTATTTGCCGCGCAAATTTTACTCGTGTAAGCCGTGTAAGTGGTGCAAGATTTGCTATATGATTGTTTACTTTCTCAGAATTTCGAGTGTTTTACAACCGAGTGTATTCAAAACACACGTCTGTACTTCCAATTTTAAGCATGTATCCTCTTTGCATGGATGGATTTCGATGTACAGTGCCATGTTACAACAATACCAGCGAATCCACAATATCTATGCATCGGTTTCTTGGATTCCGTTACGGCATTGATACAGTGAATTGATAGACATTATATTTAGTTTCTATAGTTTTTAATTTGTAGCGTTTTCATGCATGGTGGAGGCGAATAAATCCATGAGAATAATCTTATTGGTATATATGCTTTTTTCACCCTCCCGGGTATAGTGACTCATTTTGAGATGTAAAATCGCTATTGTTAGGTGGATTAATCCCATCTTTCTTAATTTCTTCTTTAGGTAGTGAGTGTTTTCCAGTTTTCTCTTTCGGTGGTTTTTTTCCTTCAGTTTTTCTTACTATGTCTATATTGGTTTTGGGTACATTGCTGGTGTGTTTATTTGTCCTTCTCCTTTCCATCTGGTTTCTTATATTGTTGCTATGCCGATATTGTACTTAATAATTTCTTCAATTTATTATTTTACCGTTGATTATTCACTTCTGATATGCTACCTTCGTTTTATTTCCTTTCTCTTCTATTGATATTTTCAGCAGTTGTTTCTGTATTTCCATCTCTTTCCTTGTTAGTTCACCATCCATATAAATGTTTGTTGCTCTTAGTTTGTACTTGTTTGTCATTAGTGCAATTTTTTGTTCTTTGTTAGATATTTTAATTAATGTTGTACTTTCATTTATTTTATGCGTTTCAATTATTTCCTATCCTTCCTCCATTTTTTCTTTTATAAATTCTGTTTTTTTTTTGCATTCTTGGTATCAAATTGTACATTTTTTCTTATTATGTTGTTTGTTTTGTTACGTTTTTCTTTGAATTCTATTTCGTCTTCAAGTTGCTTTATTCTGTTCACCATTTCAGTTTTCTATTTTATACATTCTTGTGCTTTCTTCTCCTGATTTGTTTTGATTTCTATTATCTCCCTTTTTAGTTCTGCTATTTCTCTTGCTTGGTTTTGGAAGCCAATTTGAGCATTCTCCTTCAATTTCTTCATTTCAGCTAATATTTCATCCATTTTTCTTTCTTCCACTTTATTTGTCTTATTTCTGTTTTTAAATTTTTGTTTATTCTCTGGGCTTAACTTTTCGAAGCTAGTATCCTGTAATGTTCTTTTTGGTTTGTTGATGTCATATGTCTTCTAGCAGCTAGCTGGCGCCAGGATCTCTCCGCCGGTCAACCCGTCAGAGGGAGATCTCCTACCTAGTTCACCGTCTGTTGATACTACTACCAACCCATTTACAGACACACATGCACTTCTACTTAACATATATCTTCTACGTTGTTTGCTTCTTTTCCTTTTTTCGTCCCTTTATGTCAATTACTTTTTCTTAATTTTCGCTCAGGATGTTCCAGGTGATGGTCAAATCCAGTAGCTTTTTTCTTCTTCTGAATTAACATAATTTACTTGCTTTTTAGGAACTATTTGCTTTTACGTGTGTACACGCTTACTCACTCATTATTTCATCAATTTTATTATTTTCATCAATTTTAGATGACACTGGTTGTGTAACAGCTGTGGTTAATGTTTGGAAGCGCCCCAGACGAGACTTGTAAAGACCGAAACGTAGACTTAGACTTGTAGAGACCGAAACGTAAAGTATTGTTCACGCAGGTGCAACGATTTAAGTATCTGATGGCATTTTAGAAATAGTTTCGCCCTTTGTCAATGAGCCAACATTGAAGCTGGTTGCAACCCAGTTACACCCAATGTAAAAGCGCCGGGGTCGACGGTACTCTCCCCAAGAAAAATTGGACTTCATGATGCTCATAAAGCCGTCGCCAAAGCTGTGTAATGTACTGAGGCGTACTGTACTTGCGAGAGTGAAGTCGGGTGTCGATTGCACTCGGTATTAACAAGGGGCTATTGGATTCGCCGACGAAAGAGAATAGGAATTGACCATCGTAACTTCAGAACCAAAAGAAGACTAAATATTCGATTATATTGTATTATTTATTTTTTAATTTATATTGTTTGAAAATAATAATAATAATGTATTCGGTCCGGAGACCTGGCCATCGACCTTCATTGGTCCTTCAGTCTGGATACATATTTTTTTTTGTGTTCGAATGTATTACATGTTATTGTGATTTTTGTTATTGCTTTTTGTGATGTTGTTGTTATTGTTGTCTTGTTGATGTGGTTTCTTGATGAGTGATGGGACTTTAAGTTGTCGGTTGATTCTTCTTGTGTGTTCTTCTTATGGGCATTGCGAATATTGCAACTTTTTTTTGTCAGTGTGGATTTTTAATAATGTGAATTTTTAATGTGGATTTAGTGATTTTCAGTATAAATTTACAATATTAAATTCCCACTAATGAGGTGCCGACCCCGGGGACACGAACCCCGTCCGCGTGCGTGGTAAACCGAAGCACTACCAACTATGCTGCCCATGTGGGCTATATTGTTTGATTTGACTGTAATTGGTTATAAATAAATTGTAAATTAAAAAAAATGTATTGAATTTATCATTATTACTATTTGAATGTACGCATTTATAAACCCACATGGCATTTAAAAATTTTAATTTGGTCGTGTATATTCGGAAAACGACGTTGGCAGCCGATGAGCAAACAAAACTGGAGGCTACAACAAAGGTCGCTTTTCGTGCACATATCCAAGCATTGAGTTTACCACTTATACTGCGCCATATCCGTCGGATCCTGGAGATGAGTCTTGCGTACGTTGCTACATCACTTGGGGTGGTCGAGTTACGTGATCACATTCTGACCAATCACAGCCGATAACGATGCCACGCGGCGTCCGTCGAAACGACGCTCACTCGCCATCCAGTTGCATTTCGGGTGAGACATTCGACGCGCTGGTTATCGGTGCTTAAAATTAAAAATATATTTTCCCACTGGAAAATTAATTTTTAATACTTTCCTTTCAATTTGGTGTTGTCATTGACGCACTTTACAATTCTATATGCACGAAAGAAAGATGATTGATTAGGTTGAGTGGTTTACTATACGGAAAGATGCACTAAACAAATACATCGGCACATAGCCATTGTAGCGGCAGTTGCAGATATTTCCGCCATGTTTTGTTTCTGTTACGAGTCAGTCGATGAAAACATTCATAAATTTAATTCCTATAATTAATTTTAACATTGGAATTGAATATTTATCATAATACGTTACATTGTAACGAAAATTCTTTTTAAATTCATTTGGTGAGGATATTGGCCCACTTTGCAATTCTATTTATAAGGGAGTACTGCATTCGGTGGTACAAGTTTCTGGCTTCGAGTCAACCGATGAGATGTTAAAACAAATCTAATTCATATAATTAATTTCGACATTCCAATTGAATATTCGACATTTGATTAATTAAATATTTAACGTATAATTTGTTAAAATAGTAACGGAATTCTTTACATTCATTTGGAAAGAAAGAAACTGCATTTTTGGTGTTTTTACACTAGCAACGAACAAAGCAAATGCTACGAAGTATTTGAAGCGACTATATGCAATGTTGCACTCGAGCCGTGTTCTTTGCACGCACTTTGCAACAACTCATTGCGATTCTGGTAATCTAGTTTATGTGGAAGTTAACGCAGTTGCTTTAACATCACGTAAATGTATACTTATTAATTTTTGCCACACATTTATGTTGAAAGTTTGAATGCTGTTTAGAAGGCAACAGCTGAACTTGGTCAGAATTAATTTGTATAAAGTCAAATAGCTTGGTACTTTTCGAACAAACTTCTTTATAAATCTAGTAATAGTTTCACTACTAAATACATTAACAATAACTCCATACAGGCGCTCTTATACCTCTGCAAATGTTCAAAAATAATTATTTAATATCAAAATATACAGAGCAACTAATATTGCTCTTTGCAATAGTATTGATAAGAAGAATTCAATTTGATCTGCATTCACCGAGATTCCATCTCCATGTCTCTAGCAGTCAATATATAAATATAAGTAACAATAAACTATAACTATATAAATAAACCTTTATTGGCATATCATCTTAGCTTATCCACTTTTCTTCTTCCGTCTCTACATCTATTTGACAAACTTAACAAAATAATAAATATTGCATAACTATAACTAACATAACGAACAACAGTCATCGCGGGCGCAAAGTCATGCTAATATCTCCTTGTAGTGCCCTGACTTAGACAACAGTAATGTTCGCATATAGTGCAAACATACCTGCGTTAAGGCAGTGAACGTTTGGGCCGTACCAAAGGTTGGCTTACACATAACATTTGAGCAATATTGCCGAGTAATGATCAGGATCCTCAACATCCGTTAATATTTGCTCTCTGCATTTTAAGCACCCTCCTTCTTGAAGGGGACCTTTCACCTTTTGATAAGGCCGATCGAAACTTACTGAAAACGAAGAATCAACCAATTTATTCAGGAAGTCTTCCGAAACTTATTGTCCAACTGCAGGTTCCTGGCACAAAAGACATCCTAAATTGTCTAATATGGCATTATCGTCGCTTTCACGTCGCTCGCGAATGTTTTGTTGATATATTCGTCAATATAAAGGACCTATATGCTGTGGCGAATGACGTAGACGTAGGATTATTATCTCGATAACCATATGCCCTGACTCTACTGAATAAGTTTTCTAAGGGGTCCTGGTTAAACGCCCTAGCTGCAAGGTGTGGGTGGCCCTGATTTAACAACCGGCGCGTTGTGAATTGCAGAGCGTTAAGTGTTTGTACCAGCCCTGAAGGCACGGGGGGCGCTTTTTTCCTTCCTTCCACGAACTGCGCACTTTGCAATATTCTCTTCACCTGGCTCCTGATCACCCAATACTCTGATTGCTGCGTTATGACACCACGCAGCTTTTTATATTGTCCCGGTTTTAGAATGCTCCCATTCACGCTATCGAATAGCCGATCCATCGATTACACAGAGGTCCTATTTCCCTTTTGGTGCTGGTATTTTTCTGGAACTGAAATAGTCATTATAAGTATTAATTATACGTAATATTTGCAAATCATTCCCGTCCTTAACCTTACACATTTTCATGCATCTTGCTACAATATTTGGAAAGACCTGCGCCGCAAATTTTACTTTTATTTTTCGAATTCTAGATAGAATGATGGCTCCTTCCCATTCACTGCCACTGTATAACCAATCTGTTATGCAATTCTTCAGATTGTGCAACATTGTGCAGCATACATGCAGTTTGCAAGAGTTTTAAAGCTGCGACATTAGAGGGGTGCTGATCACGGACCGACGCAACAACATGAAAACCGGCTGAGCATAGCGCAGAAACAAACAATTTTACGTTTCTACTGATATCGGCGGGTTTCATTCCACGGGTTGCATAGAAATATGCGATTGGCCATGAAAACCATCGCGTGGCCTGCAAACTACATCGCGGTACCCTCCCCAACATCCATCAGCCCCTCAATGGAATCTGCCATTTAGTTGTAACTCAAAATTATGTTGAATTAGAATGTGAATACCAAACCATAATATATCTATAAAATGTGCTGGAATAAGCATACCATCCCACATCACTATACATTGGCGATCCATTATTGTAAGCCTCTTGGGCGACTCCTTCAATAAGGCCAGGACCGATGCATTAATTCCTGCGTTTATATTAGCGCTAGGCAGCATGTTCTGCAAAGCACATTTTAATGGCAGTACACATTTTTGTTGCAAGAAACGATAAGCCCTCGGAGTTTTAATTTTGACAAGCAAAACAATTTAAAATCCACTGAAAACCTCCTTTCTCTGGGAGACTTAGGTTGCAAATCCTGCGATAGCATAGTCGACAAGTTGGCGATTGCCACCATCTCGATCTTCATCCAGTTATTTCGGGACCTGACCTGCTGATTCTGGCGTTGCAGCAATCGAACTTGCTTTTTGCAAGCTCTCACAATGCTTAGTTAAACGGGCAAATTTATTATGAAAATCATCGGAATTGGGCTGCAAACATTTTGTTAAGAGATGTTTACATTCTCGAACGCACTACTACCATCATATTGTCATGAAGTATGACCGCAGCGATGTTGCCTTTGGCATATCAATATGAACAAATAATCATCGGTAGGCAATTTTTTAGGATGTTAATCACGAATTGCAATAAGAGAGAAGATGAAAAGAAAAAATGATGAATGCGCACAACTGACTGTGGGCCTTCGTGATGTATGGGGACTGAAAATGCCATACTTCGAAAGTAAGAGGGTAAAAAAATCCGCGGGCAAAAGCACAACGGTCTGCTCAATTTTAAAATATAAACATTTTTTTTCGAGATATGTCGTTTTCCTTGTCGGACTCAACTAAATTTATGAATGAGTTACGTTATATTTTAATTTAATTGTTAACTGCAATGACGTAGTTATATTTAATATCTTTTACGGTTTTAACCGAATTGTTTATTTGCTTCACAATTTTATTCATACGTTTTGCAGCGAAATGTGAGGTAGCTGCCCTCTTCCTTTTACAATAAGTTTCCTCATGCGGCTTCATAGACTTTTAACTTTTGTTGCGCAACGATTTTTTTATATTAACTTAATTTCTTTAGCTCTAGTTAATACAAATTGACTAACGGTTCTGACAAATAAAGTACGTTATAATCTTCTAAGTCTACTCTCTAAAATTGAAGTATTTAAATATCCAGAATAATTTTTAATTGAATTGCACTTATAACTATGCTAAATAGATCTATCCAAAGAGGTATCTACATGACATATTGTTTAGGAAATAATTGTTTAAAGATGGATTAAAGATTGGATTATTTTCAAAACTATTATCATCAATTAAATCTCTCCTGACGTTTTCAACAATGTTTAAAATTGCTGATAATATAATGATCTCTGTGGACCTGAATTACCACAATCAATTAATAACATAATTAATTAATCCACAATTTTTCATCGATTTATCAAATTCTGGATCCAATTACGAATGTATAGCTATTAATACTAATGCATTATTTGACCTAAGACACTGTAGATGTATATATGTAGAAGGTAGTAATATTGTTAAATTTGAAATAAATTGCGTGCATAGATCAATACTATTTAATGCTACCATTGCAGCAACAGCTTCTTTCATAAATAGTTTTACTTCCTGTTTCTTCTGCTTTTAATTTTCATTTCAACATTAAACAAATATACCCAACATAAGCACATAATTATACTATTCCTATTAATCTTTAATTTTCCAATATTTACGTAAAAACAGTAATTAAATAATCTATTAATGACATTTTATTCCAAGATTCTGAAACGGCCTTCATCAGAGCAAAGTTGAAATCTTTGGTTACTGAACGAAATGGGGGCACCTGTATTAGCGTGGAACAATATGAATAGAGCATCTCTAACTGAATTTTAATACTAATGCTGGGTGTCCAAACATTCTACAATAAGTACAATGTTACCGGAAATTTGATCGGAACTCGCGCATAAAAGAATGGTCGAGGAGATTCAAGATAAGGTTTTCGAATCACTGCCCCCGTAACATCAATATGGACATCCAATTGATTATTTACAACTATTTTACTTTTTGTTTTATGCCATAAACATCATTTGTTCCATGCTTGTATCATTAAGTGGGCTACCAGCACGACTTATAAAATCTCTTTGTTCATCCCTATATACCAATAAATCCAATGTATCATCTCGAAATCGATCATTGTGGGACAAAGCATCAGATCTGACTTTTCTCCTGACATCAGGAGATTTGATTTCACCCAAATTTTGACATGCAAAAATATGAGATTGGGCTCTGTCAATTTGTTCTAACCTAAATGCAGAAGCAGTTGTATTAAGAAGCTAATTCCCCATTAAATCCGATCCATATTAGACAATGGTGCTTGTAGAGGCACAATAATTATAATTTACAGAATTTGAGAATACTTGAATAATCACAGGAATCCTTGAATAATCGCCATTTAAAGAGAATTTTTACAACAATGTTTTCCTTCATACTTATTTTTGAATTGAAAAATGTATACAGTACCTGATTTATTTTTCTCTTTAATTATATGGGAATGTATACGGTTCTTTATTTCCACGCGATCAATGAACTGGAACCATTGATGCTTAGATAAATAAAACTCACCCACATATTGAAAATCAGAAGACATCCTGCAGGCAAAATTACGCTTCCATTACAATTATTTTCGAAAACAATGGGGACGGACTTGTTTAAAATGGAAAGTTCCTTTTCTGTTGATTAGGATGAGGCAGATAGAATTTCCTTTTTATTTTGCTTTATTCAGTAACGGACCTTATCTTTAGTATACCTAGAATTTTCTCAATACAAATAAATTGCAGCTGCAGTTATTAAGGAAATATACATTTTTTCAACAGAGGTCGAGTTGTAGGAATTACGAATTAAAAATTGAATAAAGGTATTTGAATTAATTTTCATCATGTTTCCTTTCAGTGGTACTCCACTTCGCTGGCTCCACATGCAGACGGGCGTTTTGGAGATTTCAGGTCGACAGTTACTCGCTGTCTGTGTTGCACGTAAAGAGAGGTAAAGATGCGAGGAGAAATGGCTCATACGGCTTTCGGATAACAACTAACTTTATTTACTATATATGTAATTCAACTAACCAGCAGAGAACGCCCACGACCAACCCACATTGTGATACCGCCACTTTTTTCTTGGCTGGCTGGTATGATGTATTATGTGGTTGGTTTCTATAGGTTTCCTGGAAATGCTATATATTACGGTGTTGCTATTGCATATTGATATTGTCATATCTAGGAAATTTATGCTTTTGGCCTTTTCTTTTTCCACGGTAAATTGTATGTTTTTGTGAATTAGGTTAATTGTTTGGTTTTTCTCTTTGGTATCGTTTACTGTGTTAGTTGTGTTTATTATGGATAGTACTTCATCAACATCCATACGTTTACGGTGCAGGTGTTTTCGTTCAGTTTGTTTTTTCATTTTATCTTTGTGTTCTTGAATGAAGATTTCGCTTAGGAATCCTGATAGCGGCGATCCCGATGCTAGACCGTCGGTTGATGCAAGTATTTTATTATTAAATAATTCAATTGCTTTGATTGCACTGCGTTGTTTGTTTAGTGTTTTTGCGTAGTACTTGATTGTTTAATTTGATGTGTTTATTGCTTCTAATTTATTCTGTACTATTTTTATTGATTCATTTATTGGTAGCTTGCGTAAAGATTTTTGATGTAAAATGATAAAAGTTACGATTGGTTGGTTAGTGTTAAATTATCGATTCTCTGGAATGCTGTTATAGAATTTTTAATATTATATTTTAGTTTTGATATTTTTTACGATGGTGTACATTTGAAGTTGATAAGAGTTAGTATTGTGTTACTTTCTTATTTTACTGCATATTTGTGTTGTTTACTTCAGGGTTTGATTTTATTATATCTAGAAATTGTCTGTTATATTTATTAGTTGGTTCGTTGGTTGTTGTGTGTGTATTTTGTATTTGTGTACTTCCACCTATTTATTGCCAATTAATATCTCACCATGTATTTTACCACACAAAATGCATTTATTTGATATGAGACTTGCAGTTTCATTAATAATGAGGTTTGTTCAATATTACCTGAATTAAGGATCAAATGGATTACTAACTAAGTGATTTCGATTTATGCAAATGTTTTGAATACAACAGAACATATTCACGACAATTGAAATTTTCCTTTGCGTTGGGGTATTAAGAAATGTTAATTAGTAAATTGTGGAATCGAACATTACCTATTCCACAATTTTGAATTCATAATAGGTGTTATTTGAACGAATTTAAGCTTGTGTGAATACTCCTCGGCTCTTGTCTTCCAGAAAGGTGATCTAAAAAATAATAAAGTCCCGTGTGTAAATTGCGATATACCAAACACCAATTATTATTATTTATATTGCTTTTATTATGGGAACAATTCTTACAGAACTTTTTGATGCTGATATTATTTGATATTTAATATGGATCGTACGACATAATTTGTCAGTATTGTATAGTTATTTATATTAATCCTTATAAAGAATATTGGCAGGACAAAATCAATTATTCTTCATACATTTATACACATTTCCTGAACAAGTTTAACTAACCATTAGAATGAATTTCGATTTAATTTAAACCTACTATATACACCTATTGTATAATCTAATCCTATATCTAGTATCTAGATTTGTTAGCAGAATTGATTTGGCCATTTATTTTTATGTTTTTTTTTTTGCAAAAAAGCTTCAACCATCAATTGATGTAGCTTTACTCATCTGATATCAAGTTTCAAGAGGTCCGCTCTCATTCGGTTTTGATTTCATAGCTCCTCTTTAACCAAGAATTGCCAATTCCACCTCCTTATACCTTTGCAAAACAAAATTCTTAACTTCTCTTAGAAATCGGTGCATTCAATCTATGTTTATTTAGGTATCCGAAGTATTTCTAAATTGGAGCATTGCTTTTCTTCCCAGGATCGAATAAATTTACTTATAGTGGCAATTACGAAAAGAAATGCTTAAGAAAATATTGGACAAGAGTATCGAAACGTTGATAAAATTTTGGTTGTTTAAATTTGGGCGTAGCAGTGTTAGTGAAACTACAACGGATTAGAGCATTTATAATTCGGGACTATTAATAAATACTATTGGTTGGGTGATACACAAATAAATTAACCCTGCCTTACATCTTCCCGTGCATCGTTTATCTGGGGGGTATAATAATTTAAAATGGTCATAAGTTTGGTATCAGTCTACTCCTGAGAGCACCCTCTTTCTGATGATATCATTTGTAGCCTGCCTATTTGGTACATAGTTCACCGATGTGGCATGATTTATTTTAAATTTACAGTAATTCTCGGCATTTTTGAATACTGCTAAATTAGCCTTATTATCCAAAATACCGATCAAATTTCGATATTTCAAGAATATGTTGCTCATCGATCACCACGTGGAGGCTTGAGCTTGATCGATAACTAACTACATGTAACTCTACAACAAATAGTAATACATTATAACAAACTATGAAGAACAAACTTGAACTAAGAACAAGAAACCAAAATTAATAATGTAAGTACAAAAGTTAATACTTAGCAGAAAAATTAAACAAAATAACTTATTCCCTACCAGTGACATCAATACCGGATTACACAATATCTTCCGGAAGTATTAGAAGTTATTTCATTCCCGGGGAAATTGTTCTCCTGGAAAGTGGTTTCACAGCACAATCCTTATTTAAAAATGGATCAGATGTTAATAGCAGTCTTTTAAATATATCACTATTAATACGCTAAGTTAATATTTTTCTTATGTGATTCTCTTTATAATTGTTAACGTTTTGTGGCGTGCTTCATGGGCTTCTTCGTATAGGGTACCAATAGGGATTACGTCTGTATTAATTAATTATTAATTACGTCTGCACCAGAAATTAATACCTTATGCATACTTGTTGGCATATGATACCACCCATATAACTGTACATATTTCTTCACGATTTGGAAACAATACTTTTTATATTCTACAGGATTAATAGCAAAACTAGAATTAATTACTCTTAGTATAACGGCACAACGTGAAGGTAGATCTTCATCTAAACCCTTAATTTTAGCCGAAAGTGGAACATTATAAAAAAATTCTTGCCATTAATGATATTGCCAGTGGCATGTTAGGGAACATCTATCCTCAAAAACATCTTTTCTAAAAATAGTTATTGAATTTCGCGTTTTCTGATTTCAACGTGTAAATATTCAGGAGATCCCTTTCCTACGCTCTACCGTTTAATGCCTAATTTATAACTAATATGCAAATAACAATCAAAGAACCTAAGATATGCCTGCAAGAGAGAAAGTCCAAACCTAAAGGCAGTAGCGTTTTGTTTTTTATCCTTATTGGTTAAAATATTTGTTTTTGAAATATATACACCGCAAATCATGCACACTTGTGAAGGGGTGTCTGTCATAACACCACAGTATATTATAGTATATTTAATTTGGACGCCATTAAATAAATATGACATTAACTTCCTTATTTCCTTCTATACTGACGCCTCCTCAAATTTGGTTGACTGTGGAGTTTCTTTTGTACACTGTACGCGCAATGGCCTACAATAGCGAACAGAAGATGTCGTTGGATTATTCCATACGACCACAACATCTAGATCTGTAACGCGCAGGGCAGCTGCTCCAGATTGTTTTTATTGCATAAAGTGATACGACCTATCAAAACTCCACTTCACATAAGACATAGTTCTTATTTGATAGTTCCAAAGAAGTACACCGAATCACACTATCTGATATTTCATTCAATAGTTCCTGTAATGTCATTTCACATATTTTATCTGTTACGTTGATACCACTAGGGTAAAATGTATCTTTTAACGCAGTTAATCTGTGGTATGGTGGAAATTGGTTCTGATTTTTGGTCAAGTTTGGCCTTACACACATTCGCAAGGCCGCAATATCTGACTCTAATGGAATAATTGGTTGGCCTTCTCGCTATTTAGCTAAAACCTTCTGAGGGCGCGACGGCGAACTTTGGCATTCTCTCATCAAAGTGACAGTGTAATGATCACCATCAGTTTCCAGCTTGGAGGTTGTTGCTGATATAAGTTCAGCTGTGGAATGCGTCTGGCGAATACGAGCAGTTCTCCGATGCTGAGATCGGCAGGAAAGTTCGTGAAATCGTTTTTGAGGTCTCCCGGTGGGCAATGTAGATGAGTTACTTGTAGCAAATAAATGTATAGGAAAATACATTTTTCCTTTCTTCAGCCACTGCAGATTTCTTCAGCCACTGCAGATTTCTGATTTCAAAACGCTCCCAACTATGGGATTACTTCCATCGTTGAAAGTACGGAGCGAAAAATTTTAATCGTATGATCTTGCTAGTTTTACTCCTGAATTCAATAAGTCATTTCGAAAAAAAACAACAGGCCATTATATATTTATATTATCAAAGGAGAATGATTATTCTACCTTTCTATGTCGCCTTAGTAAGATTAATTGCGAGAAAATATAATCCAACGCAATTTTCTTCTTCTCTTCATCAGGTGCAGGTTCAGCTAGTTGCTGATGAATATCCCAGAAAAAACGCAGTTCATGTTTATCACTTCGTATTTAAGAATTGTAGCGAAACAACCGTTTAGGAGGTATCAGAACAACTGATGTTTACGCGGCTATGCTTCTTTTTCGTTTCTAGATCTAAAGGGTCGTACTCTGTTTTTTGATTTACTGAGGGGAATACCTGTAGATTAAACTCTTTTGGTCTCTTCTGGCATTGCCATTGCCAGTCTGGCATAGTTTACCTTGTAATTCGGGAAATAAGAGGAAGTACATTTGTGATACTATTAAAGTAAATTATAATAATTTGAACTGAGTTCATTGTGAAGTTCTGTACGATCTTGCTAAATCGATATCTCGCCCCAATTATGTTGAGCCACAAATGATATCAGAAAGAGGGTGCGCTCAGGAGTAGATTGATAATTTCATAGATTGCCGCCGGAATTTACCCAGTCAGGACCATTTTCAATGTTTTCCATAAATGAATATAAAATATAGTCACTTAGCGCAAAAAAAAGATATCTCGCCCCCATGGGATCGGGCCACATTTGAAATCATCAGTTAGGTGTTAGAAAGTTATATGCTAAACTACGTGACGAGTGGGAAGGCCTGCATAAGCAACCGCTGTATGCAGATATGCAACAACTTCGGGAATCCAAATGTGCCCAGGCCGATGCGCTGCGCGAAGTTTGCCAGCGGGTAGAGAAACCAGAAGGATGCCGAGCAGAGAAAAACCCAACACGTGTTGAGACGCCGACATCGCCGCCCGAAGAACAGGTAAAATACCGCCCGTGTCCAGGAATACATGCAACTGCAAAGGGTACGATGCTGGTAAGCGCAGAAATTGACTAGTGCTATAAAATGGTAATGGAGCGCAATTTAATGTTTGCGGCGTGGTCATTGGGCCAACAGATGTACCGCGAGGGGATGTCGTCACTACATCGAGAACGTCCAACAGCCAGTGAATCTCCACCGTCAGCAGACTCGCCCAATATGGCCATCAATGAAGAATAGGAGCCCCGCTGGGTTCTTATCCACGTGCATGGTACATATCCGCGGCCGAAACGGAACAATCCAAAAGATACGTGTTTTGTGCTAGTGGTTCAATGAAGAACTTAGCCACAGAAGAATGCGTACGACGTCTTGGCCGTTGTATGCCCAATGAGCACACAGATTTATCTCTGGGATCAGGTGCACTCACATTATCTAAGCGCACAGCAGATCTCACGGTTCACCCAATGAATGAATCATTTAAAAGACAATTTTCTATGTTGGTTTTGCCACGAATCACCTCTCCTACACCCTGCATGCGTATCGACAGGATTCGCCAAATGCTACCTGGTGGCATGGAACTCGCCGATCCCAAATTTGATGAGCCTGGCCCCATAGACGTTTTAATTGACAAAGGTGTTTATCCGCATTTACTTAAGAATAAAACGCAGGCGATAGACAATATTTGCATCACGAACACCGTCTTCGGTTGAGTTGGGGGTTAAATGTTATGCGAAGAACATTTTTCCGAGAATTCAATTCGAGAATTCTTTACCAGGTTGCTGTACCATTAAAGGCGCCTGCATCTAAATTGGGCAACTAGTGGAATGCTGCGAGGTACGCGTTTTATCTCTTGATCGGCGTCTGAAGAAGCATATTGCAAGGAATGAAATGTATCGCAACTTCATACAGGAGTATCAGCAACTGGGACATATGGTGCCAGTGCAAGGTAATCCATTGGATTATGCTACTTCATGCCGTATAATTGCGTCATGACAGAATTTAGACCCTCCACGAAACTACGTGTAGTTTTAATGGGTCGGCGCCATCCATCAGTGGCGACCTCTTAATGGTGGGTCCAAAACACGAAGATGATCTCTTCCGAATCATGCTTCGATTCCGCGAACATCAATACGTGTTCAGTGCCGAAATATCCCAGATGTATAAGCAAGTCAAGGTATGGACAGAGGATATGAAATACCAAAGAATTTGGTGGAGTAACCATTCTACTGGCTAACTCCAAGCATTTGAGCTGATCAGCATGACCTATGGAACTTCCGCCGCAACATATTTGGCTATCTAGGTGCAAAGAGAGACTGCCTTGGCCGAATCATCAACCCATCTTACTGCCTCAAATCTCTGCGCAGAAGTTTTTTATGTGGATTTAACCACCAAAAAGGAGGATATCGTTGGTATCCTTTACGGCAGCAGTAAGGTGCGTCTTCGTGGCCAGTGGTCAACGGTGAAGCGGTTCGGCGCGGCGTGCAAGGTAGGTCGACTTTCTAATTATGCGGCTGGTTCCGATCGCGCTTATTACGTGAGGGTCATTTTGGAGGTAGAGCCTGCAGTACGTGAGGTACTGCTAGGTGACAAGCTCGGTTTTGAGTGGAACGCGATGTGGGCGAACGACATCGTGAATACACTGCAGTGCTACCGCTGCTATCGTTTTGGGCACACCTCGGCAAGGTGCGGGCGCGCGGCGCGTTGCGGTAGGTACGGAGACGGTGGCCACGAATATCGTGATTGCTGCGCTCAGAGCGAGTCTTGTCTGCTGTGCACGGTGGAGAACAAGAAACGCGGGGACGGGGAAAAGTTGGATATGGGGCATGGCGCGCGTAGTCAATCTTGCGCGTCATATAAGCGGGCTAAGGAGAAGCTCATCGCGAAGACGTACTATGGCCAATCGCATTGAGGAGCAAAACATTCGTGTGGCGCAAATCAATGCGAATAGAAGCGAGGGGTTGACCAACAACCTCAGCGTGTATATTGACGAGCAGAAGTTGGACATCGTCGCCTTAAGCGAGTCGTTCGTCCAGCTCCGTAAGGCCAGTGGCGTTCGGGGCGTAGGTAGTATCTTTCATGGCGACGTAAAGCCCCGATCCGCTGTGATTATCAGGAGATCCAGTCACTACGAAGATCTGCTGATTGCTGAGCTCAGCTGCGAATACTTTACCACTGTTGAGGCCACGTACGGTTAGGCTTGTTTCTACGTCGTGTCCGTATACATCGGACCTTCGGAGAGGGCAATAGCCTTTCGGGATAAGAATAATAAGCTTCGGCTTATTTTAGCTCGGCTGTCGGTTTCGCACGTATTGTTGATGGGAGACGTAAATGCGCGGTGGAGGACGGTACATTCACGGCCGACACCGAGTCAACCGCGGCGGCATTGCTGAAGAAGTTCTTTCCACGGGATGACCATGGGACGGATGGTCCACTACACCACGCAGGCTAGAGTATCACCTTGAGGAGGGCATGGACCTGCCGCCTGTCCATGCCCTCCTCAAGGTTTGGCTTCCCTCGGGGAGTGTCAACAATGCATGCCGTCGATAGGGTACCCTCTCACATGAGAGATGCAACTGCCGGCGGGCGATACGCAACGATAGTATCCTTGGACATTTCCGGCGCGTTCAATAATGTTTGGTGGCCGGATCTTGTCGGTAGCCTCGTGGCAGGCGGATGTCCTGACAACCTCATTAGGCTGTCACGGAGGTTTCTCGCAGGACGCACGGCGAACCTGCAGCTGAACAACAAAACGTTCACGCAGAGTATTGAACGCGGATGCCCACAGGGTTCGAAATAGGGTCCGTTTTTCTGGAAGTTATTCCACAACAGCATTTTTTAGTGTTGAATGTGGTGTTGCACCGTGTGCTAGTGAG
>JAODAC010022689.1:0-70772 GCA_027575185.1 Mimaenictus wilsoni
GATTGTAAGTTAGGTTAAGGATTTTTAACTGAGATTTTTTTGATATTGTTTTAATGGGAGAACATGAAACATTAATGGGAGAACATAAATGAAAATGTTTTATTAAGCCCAAGTAACATATCATAACATTTGGCTTTATTGATAGTGTTCCACATAGAGTTTGCTGTTATTAGATCCAGTTAAATATTAAATTGGTGAAGGTTAGGTTAACATGTTACGTTAGCTGAGACACTATAATCAGCCACTAACCTAAGATACATCAGTCCTTTCCTACATTTGCTTACCTTTCATCAAGCCAGCTGTCCAATGGCGGATTATCCGTTTGTTCCTTTCCAATCCTTGATTTTCAGACGTTCTCTCTTAGCCTCTCATCTACTCCTCCAACCGTATCCACGTTTGCTCATTTTATTTCTGCAAACCTGTTCCTCACTTCTTCTATCTCGAATCTTTTTCCCTCTGTTTAGCTTATCCTTCTATTTTCTTTTCAGGTCTTGTCCTTCCTTATTCAATTCCTTACAATTCCTCTATTCTTACATTCCAATAAGCCCTATTATGTACTTATATTTGAACTAGTCATCCGACTACTCAGTTACTTTCTTCATGTTGTCCCGTTGGTAGTCCACGACTTTGTCCACTTTGTCATTACTCTGGCGATTACAAGTCCTTCTGTCGTATTCTTTGAGTGCCCCCATTTACGCCAAATCCCCGTGACTATATCCCATTTTGCTCTTTCCTCTCTCGCGAGACTTGTGGTCGCTTGCGTGCAAAATTTAATATTGCCGCCCCGAATCATCTGGTTTAAAAATTGTTAGTTTACTTATTATAAGTGGTCTTTGAAAATTTGATGATCTTTCAATCTCAATCGGTCCCACGGAGACCCTGCTGCTATCCCAGTTGTTTTCCATGGTCCAAGTTTCTATTATTCCCATGATATCCACGAATATGTGAGCTTTGATATAGAGCGGCACCTATACATTTTAACACTTCAATTTTGCTTATCAAACTTTTTTGATAATATACGTTTTAAAAATGAGAATGAGTCACTTAATATGAAATACAATAATGATAATGTATGGAACACTCATTTGAATGCTAAATCCTTTAAAGTAACCACAAAAAATATTTAAACCATTGTTAATGCCTATACTAAACAACATGTTATATAAAATAAATTAAATATGCAAGAGTTTTAATGAACATTGTTTATTATTTATTTAACAAATACACCAGGTAAAATAAAATTCGCAAGATTATGAAATGTTATATGAGATTAACATTATAGGACTGTGCTTTTTTTAATAAAACCATGATAGTTTAAACACGCTTTACCTTTTAACATTTATGCATACTGAATATCTGCAGTATATTTAATTAACATCCAACATACGATTTTATGAAAAAAAAATTTTCAATGGAAACCCTCTCCCGGGCGGCGGCATGGAAAACATTTGCAAATGTAATTATAGTACTTATCTGGGGATTTCTTTTTAAATACCTGGAGCCTTTTAGCGTAATACATAATTTCATTAGAAGAGCAGTTACTATGGTCTTGGTGTTACGCCATAGTACAACAGAAAATGACCGCGAATCGTTTGGCATAGTAACCGATTCACTTGGCGTAGAATTCCCACACCAGAAATAGTAATCTGTTTTTATAAGTTGTTAGTATGTGCTAATTTTATTAAAGCGTTGTGATACGCACGATGATTACAGGCGTCACGCCTGCGTGTGCTAATTTCCCGTGGGCGATGACTACGTTTATCTGCTTTTTAAATTGCTATTAATGCACAGCATTCCATAATTCATTCCGTATTCATTTGGGAATGTATTTATATTACTTTTAAGGTAGTACAAATGACATCACTCGTCGACAACTTCCCGAGAGAGCACACATTTTGCGATTTAGCAATCCATGGCACGCAAAAAAAGTTTACAACGTTTACAAAAGCTCAGATTCGGACAAGACGAAGGTCAGATTATTAATAAGATACGCATAAAAAGATTAAGAATATTCGTAAACTGGTTAAACATTAACATTATTATTATTGTACTGTTATAAGAAGTGAAATAATAATAAAATACTGTCAAGAAGTGTAGTATTATTATATTTCTGTTGGTTCTAAAAAGTTAAATTATAATAACAATAATATTTATTGCAAAAATGCAACAGGCTAAAGAGTTAATTTTACAAAGTAATTACTTTACTAGTTTGCGGTTTAAAATTCAAATTTAATAGAATATTGAAAGGAAAAAAAATGAAAAACAAATATTCTTATCAAAAAACTAGCTACACTTGTTTTTTTCCAAATAACAATTTATTTGTAAAGACGAATAACACTAGTTTGGAAGGAATATTTTGGAAATACAAGTATATTTATATAATGAATATGTGTACGATCATTTTTGGTCATTTTTGCACCTTCGCAATGCATTTTAAATGGGAACAATCAAGCTATTTTTTGCCAATATCTTGGTCACATTACGAGGTATTTACTTGAAATATGTATTAACGCATTTCCTTTCCGATTCTAGATCGAACCAGAAAATTGGCTAGGTATTTCCAAGATCGAAAATTTGCAAGTAGATTATATGAGTCATTTTACGACGGCTTTTACGGTGGGATCACACAGGTGCGTCTACTACAGTTCTACGAATAATTAATTATGACATACTTGGGAATGGGTTTGAAAACCAATAAAGTGCTATTCCAAAATGTTGTAGACTATATATCTGCCCTATAATTATTTTCAGCCCCTGTTGCTTAGGAATACATTTCAGTATTGTTTTTGATTAAGAAATGGCATAGTAGTATAATGCACAACGAGCATGAGATGGTTCCCGATTATTCAGGACTGAGAGAAATTATAACTCAAACGAGTTGCATTTCATGCGAGTTGTACACTATCCTTTTTCTACGATATTGAAATGTGTACAATATACAACAGGAGTAGAAAATATCTTAAAAATATTCATTCTCAAGTCATTTGATCTCGTCAACCAAAATCGCGTTTGTAAGACCCCGATAAGCAAGGGTGACCTGTAAATGTGCAGTGTAGGTTTTCTTCGCATTGGTATCCCATTCCTTGCTTTCATGAGCTTTATTGCCTCATGTGGACTTTTTGGGCCTATTTCATTCTATTCGTATTTTTCTTATAAATAGAGTGATGGGCAGGATTTCGTAAACTTCTTGCAAGATTTCATTTCGAATATGGTCTCTCCTGGCCTTCTTCAGGATTCTTCGCAGGACTAACATATCTCTGGCATTTTTGCCATTATGCAGGCCCAAACATAATTAATCCGCTGGTGTGAACTCCGGACATACGATACCTGAATATTTTGAACTCATGTCATCATTCGAGACATGAGTTCAAGGACTTGTAGGTGAAATGATGTATGTCTAAAAATATATGTTTAAGTGGAGGTCAATTCAGTCAGTCTTTTCAGAAAATTAAATCAGCACTGATCATATTGTACTTATTCTCATTTTTTGGAATCGCTTTTGCGGGAAACCAATTGTGGGTGAAATCCAAGATGGTGATGAAGTTGGATACCCCGATTGTCAATCGCGTTTTTCAATCGTCATAACTAATACATTCCAATTATTAAAATGCAATTAAAATATAGTAAAATTATGGCTTGTTAAATTTTAAATAGTTTGATGGGTATTCCTTTAACTGAAATTCCCTATTCAGGGAAATTACTGAATCGCACAATTTTAATTTTTCGTTAGTTAAATATTGCAGTCAGTTTTTATATGCGTTTTTTTATAAGTGTTTGAAGTAAAATTTTATCCCTATTATTTTCCTTGATATTTGTGATACTGTTCAAAATTATTCCAACAAATGCTATTCATTGTTAGCACTGAAATTGGCGTTCCTAAAATTATATTATTTTCTTAATTTGTGAAAGTACTCAACCTTTTATTCATTTAGCAGTTGACTGTTTACAACATAGCTGAAATAATTTAAATTCAAAGAATTAAGTAGTTTACTTAATTTACTAAATTAATAGAATAGAGTTGCAATAACTAAAGAAAACCCATTTAAGTTCCATTATTACTTTTGCTTTAAAGTTTCCATCCCAACTATGTTCCTTTAATTCTAAAACTTTGAACTTTTCATTGAAAACTTTTATGGAATTTTTCAAGATTTTAAAAACTTATAACTGACCTTCATATGATCCGGTAATTCTTGTTTTTATTAATTCAACTCAACTTTCAGTTAATAAAATACGAGATAAACTTTTAGAACATCAATAATGATAAAATCTCAACAAGTCATGAACTTTTTTGTAACTTCCTGTAACCTTACACAAATGTTTGAATTGTTCATAAAGCACACTTAAAAGTTTTCAAACACTGCCGCATCGTGATAGCAGTAACAACGTAATTGTTATGTAATTTAAGGATATAAAGTTTGCGACAAATATGTGGCAACACACTTCTTCAAAATAGATAAATAATAGGAAACCAATTTGTTTACCTATTTCAATTTCTAATAAGTGCACGCGGAAGGGAAGGAAGTACCCGAAGTATAAATATAACAAAAAAAAAACAAGTACAAACACTGTAAAAATATTAACGTTTTGAATGGAGTGAAGAATTTGCCGGTGGCTAAAAATAGAGTAAACGTTCATAGCAATAAGTACGTATTGAATTCACACGATAATAAATTTTAATGGTTTTTATAAGGCGTACGATATTTAAGTGATACAGCTTCAGAATACATAATCAGTTGAAGTGAAAAAATACCCAGAATCATTTTATGTGGCATTGTCAATTATAGCATGTATCATGGAACTAATAGTCACCATTTATTACACAAATAACAGTTATAATGGATATAATTTGTAATCAATTTAACTTACATTACTAAACGATAAACGACCTGGGAGCGCCTGTGTGTCTGCGAAGGGGTGAATGGTTTGGGATGTAAGAAGGGGAAAGTGGGGAGTGGTTGGGTGAGGGAGGGGAGAGTGACTGAGGCAAATTGTGAAGGAGAAATGGAAACGGGGAGAGGGATGAACAAATAGGGAGGGTGGGATGAAATACCACGGATGGCGAAGCATATATAGTTTCCGAAAACCTGAGTATTTTCAAAAATCATGATAGTAGCACTTTATTTACTTTATTTTGTCTTACTGTTATGGATTATATTCTTGTTTTATTTATTTATTTTATGTAGTCTATGGGCGGTAAAATGTAAAATGGTGTAAAAGATGAATGCCAATAAAGGTGCAACTACTACTACCAAACGATAAATATTCTGTAAATCAGCGCAATTTTCCCTAGAATATAAGATTTTCATATATTCAATTGGGGTTTAGGTAGTCTTCTATAACACCCCGAGGTTAGCAATCCACCGGGTGTATTATAATTAGTAATTCACACACACTACAATATTCAACATTATTCAATATTCTACACACAACAACACAACGAGCACAAATTGTAAACATACACAAAATAATTTGTAAAAACAGGGCGGAAATGCCTCAGGTTGATAGCCATTAAAATATATACATAAATTTTCATTAGAAAATTAGGCAGGAAAATACAACAATACAAATACAAATCAACACAAATACTCTCTCATTAAACATACATATGTGAAACGGGGAAATTTGCAAAACAGCGTTCCTACATTATTTGATTTATAAAGGCACAAGTATTCTATATATTATCAAAGGAACAGTTATGTATTTTCAAATTACATATGCAAATTGCAAATTACCTATGCCAAGTCAATCCTGGATTTTCCAGATATTCAAGGTATTGAAATAAAACGAGGATACCAAAAACTGTGGTATTTCGATACTTTTACCATCTTTGAATTCACGGGAGCAAACATTATAAATGTTTTATCCCGATTTCATGTATAAATGATTTCGGAGTAATGTAATTGAAATGCCCTGACCGGTGGTGCGGAAACTTTTGCCCGCGGGCCTTATTCTTTTCGCCAGACAATTTGGCCGGTTCGGATGGTAAATATACTATGGGCAACTCACTGTTCATTTCTTAAGTATAAGGACAGGAGAGGAAGAGGTAGACCCAGAACCGCATGGCTAAACAAATGGACCGAGATTTAAAAACGATGGGAGAAGAAAGATGGGAGAAAATCTAGAAGAGAAAAAATGTAAAGCTCTAATGCGATAAATTGAGAAAGAAAAGAAGAACAAAGGGATTAATACCTACAAGAATAGGATCAGCAAACCTGGGTGAAACGCTTATATATTTAGTGTTTAATTATAAGTAGCGCGTTAGTCCCGCCGGTTAACATGCAGATAAATTGCCACATGTTTGCTGGAGCGGGATAAGTCGGCAAAGCCATATTTTAGACAAATCCAATGCATTGCAATTAATTTTTCCTGATAAACTTTCACAAGTTCAGAATAATTTGGTATCCATGCATATTCCAATCCCGTGAATTGCTTTTCTATTATATGAGCATTGAAGATACCAGCGTACTCAGTACTATTGCCATGTATGTGCACAACCTTTTCCTGGTACATGTCCCGTTTTACCTGGTACATGTATAGACATGATTCCGGTTTTTTCTGTTATCAGCTTCGAATTATGGATAAATTTCAATCACGGATCTCTCGTTTTACCTCGTATGTACGGTACAAAACACGACTTGACTTGTCAACACCATATGTAATGCCGCAAAGTTCTTACGATACTGTTGTGAAAAGAGAAGAAAAAAAAAAGAAAAAATCTTTCTGCACTAAATAATATGCACTCTGGTCACCACGAATTACCCCACAGAACCAGAACTTAATATGACCAGTTATGAATTGTGTAATTTTCATTAGTCTAGATTCATCCCAGATGCGACTCTGAATGCCAGTCTACTTTGTTAACTACAAGAAACTCTTGAAATTACAGGGAAATTACTATGAATATCATGATAAATTGTTTAAGAGGTGCAAATTTATCATATATCACTTTTTAGCATGTAAACAAAATGTTGTAAATGATGTAATTCATATACAAAAGATATTCGATTTTTCAAGATATAAAAAGTATAAAAAGAAGCTTTTAAACAATAAATAATTATATTTAAAAAAGATAATGTTTTTCAAACCATTGTTATTTTATACAAAAAAATATTACTAATGTACAAATTCACTTAAATTAATGAATATGTGTTTATTTCTACGAATTCGTCGCAAACATGAGTCTACAAATCGCGAATTCATGCGACAGTGACCGCGGTTAAGCGTTTTGGCGTTGTCCTGCGTAATATCGACCTCCGCGAAAACGAGGAGCGCCGCCGCCACAGCCGCTACCGCCGCCGTCGACGTCATCGGTGACTGGCACAGTCGTAGCGGCGGCGGCAGTGACGGCGGCAGCGTTATTGTCTTTGGCGCTGCGACGCTACTGCACGCGCGGGCCTGCCTGCGACCAGGGGGGCTTCCCATCAGCTGTCGTCGGCTACCGCGAAGCGCGGCCGCGCTCGTGGTATAACCGTACACGCGTCCGCCAATCTTTTCAGTGCGGCACCATCCATTCGCCGGCGTCCATCGGCACCCGCAGTCAATCGCCAAACCCATAAAAGAAAAATCGCCGAAACACACCACCAACCATCGCATCCACCTACACTTGACTACACTTTTCCAAATTTTCAACACCACAAGTTTCTTGAAAGCTTTCAAAAATTTGGAAACTTAATATCGCGAAAAAAGTGCTATCCTTTTATTTCGCAAATTATTACTTTTTCTGGTGAATCGTTTTGTGTGGCGGCACGTGTGCGGCATAGAGTGCCCAAGGTTGGCGGCGAAAAACACCTCACCGCGCTGAATAAGTAACGCCGCAATATACCTGCGGTCCTACTGTGTGCAATTTTTCCTGAACGCCCTTCACCCAGCGTCGTTGAGTCTGACTTGTTAAATTGTTGAACACCCTCCAAGACCACCATGAAAGAAGTAGATCGATTCAGCGCGTTGAAGGGACGCACACCCCAGATCATCGCTTGTTTGGCTGGTGAGTAATTAAAACTAGGGATTAATTACAAGTGCAATTCGTTTAAGAGACAAGTGAAATTGCCCATTAATCATCTTCATCCATGCAGAAAATGAAGACAATGTAAAATGTGATCATTAGTAAAGGTTAATCCATAACCTCAAATATAGTTTAACCTTTACTATTTAAAATAACCACAATACATAGTTTTTATTCTATCCTATATAATGCTTAATATTTCCTGTTAATGTTTTTTACATAAACCTGCGGAAGTTAAAGTAATTGAATGATTTGTGTTCATATTTCAATCGAACTCATAATACGAAAAGTTTTAGTTAGGTTTCATAGTAGTCATAGTGTAGTATCAACTTCGAAATTTGAATCTTTAGATATCGTTGGCAGTGTCTGCGTATTATAACTATGATCTAATTACAGTTTTTGTTGGGGTAGGCAGTAAAAAAAGAACATGAAATAATAATCAGATTGAAAACAATTAAAACTTTTTATAACTCTTTATTTATATATAATCGTTTAGATCATTTTAAAATCATGTTGAATGCAAAGTTCATAAATATTTTATATTTATGAACCTTTCAACTTTTAAATAAATAAAATAAACCCAATTAGTTTAACAGGCACAAAAATAGTTATCGTTTATTATTAGAGGTCAGGGTAAATAGATCAAATTTGTATTTCTCTCACATGCAATCAATAGGCGTTCGTTTTGGCAGGCAAACAAAAACCGTAAAAACCACCAATGCGCATGCCAAATTGGCTCACAATCAGAAAAACTCCAAAATGTTCATTTATCAAAATTAGATAACTTCAAGATACTTACGAACGAAAAGTTTATTTTCAATAAATATCAACGCTTTTTGAATGAAATAAAGTAAAATTAAACAAACCAATATCACTCATAAATATATTACCAATAACCGTGGCGAAATAGGGTCAATATTGTTATAACCCGAGTGTAAATATGAAATTTATATATGATATGCTGGGATGTTCGGAGCATCATACGCTTACGTAATCCAAGAAAATTTGATTAGCCCGTCTGATAATAATTCAGCAAATTTGTTTAAAATATTGACAGTATCGCAAATATATCATAAGCAAATTTGATACATTATCGTCTAGCAAATAATAAAAGAAATAAATGTATTAAATTGTAAATATTTGAACATGTGCTTATGATTTTTCTTCTTATTTTATTAACATGTGACTTAGGAAAATGGCACCTGTCTGTGATAAAAATTTGTTAATTCGTTAAATTGGATTTGCAAAGAATTCAAGATTGAGCTAATCTATGAGGGCAATTCAATGAAGTTTTAAGCATTTCATGCCAATGCATTGCAAGAATGGAATATGCGACTGCCATATTGTGGAGGTCTATTATTTTTGGTTATTATTTTTTGCTTAACAGATTGCAGCGGTTCACTGCGCTTTACCCGTGTGATCCTAAAGTAAAAGCCAACGTAAAATGACCAATATAAGCCCCATGCAAATTTCCGATTTTGGCAATATCTAAAATTCCCAACTAATATTCTCATGGTTCGATGTAGAATCGGAAAGGAAAAGTGTTAATACATATTCCAAGTAAGTATTACTTACTGCGACCAAGATATGGGCAAAAATAGTTTGATTGTTCCCATATATATTACATGGTAAAGATGCAAACATGACCATATATCTGTTGATTATTAATATACCCAGCCTATATTTACAGCATTGGTAACAGGGCTCATGCCAATTACGTCAGCTTCAAATTTTTTTACCTGGATATATAGGAAGAATCTGCAATGTTAACACGTTTCTAATTACAAGAAAACATATTCATATATTTTCTCAATTTCATACATTTTCTTTATCGACTATATTAAGATACATTTAAGTGAATAAACTTTAACAAGCGCTTTGAGTTCATTTTAAGTAATAACATTGTCACATACTTGTATCCCCATTATTATCTTCGCAGTCTGAATCAAAACTTAAAGCAAATTCTCCAATGTACTCGAAATGACACATACCCCAATAGATTATTTACACTCAAAATTTCAAATTCTTGATTTTCATGTCATTTTCCCGTCCCATGTTGGTTGAGTTTTTTTTAAACATTCATTATAATACTTCTTCAAAAGACGCAAAATCGTTATAGCAAAATCGTTAGTCTTTCTTAATTTAAAAATAAATATGTCGAAATAAACCTAAGCTTTCATAGGTATGTAAACTACGTACACCAACAAAAATGACCCAATTTGTGTTCTAGACACACAGAAAAAAAACGCGAAACATATAATAATGCAAATGAGACTAAAACATTTACGCCCGAATTCTTAGAGGTCAAGTTTGGGAGGTTATTAACACCTTGTAATGGCATAAACATTTTAAATTCTGTTTAAATGGTAATTACCAATTTCAACGAAAAAAATTGTACTATAATTATACAAAAAAAATTGTACTATTCGGTAATGTGCTCTATCGCGGGAAAGGCGATTAACGGCTCATTATTGTAAACACGAATTATGTGATAACACACAGCAGGTGACAACGAGCTTCTCAAACATGTATTAATCTAATTCAATTTAATATGATAGTGTTCGTCTCGGACGAAATGGGGTCGTTGGTAAATAAAACCCAAGCTTTTAGTTTGTTTAATTTGATGTAGATTGAATTTTGCAAACATTTGATACGTGTGGAAATATAGTGATAAGTCGAATGGCTTATCATTGCCATTTTATGTGGAATTATAGCGAAGAATATTATTTGCGTTAGGTAATATAATATCGAGTTTTATTATCCATGTTTACGAAAATTAGAAATGTAGCATTGGTAGAATTTGCTTGGTCATGTTCTATGGAATTTTTTTAAAAGAACTTGGAGATGCAGATACACTTAAATGACTTACTAGAATCACAGTAAGCCAAACTTCCAATACATCCCAAACATAGCTAACCTAATTAATAATAAGCCAATAAGGCCACGTAGATGTGTGTGGGGGGGAATTATAGGAGAAACAATTTCATAAGTGTAGATAAACTTAACTAATTCTGAGCTAGAATTGCTGCCCATTCTATCTTAAAATTGGTGATCCTGAACTTATGTCCATGTGTTGATATGACATGTGCACCGTGCTAGATTACGTTTGTGTTAAGGCCCCTTCTATACAGGCAATATTCCAAGAGAGATCTCCCATTTGAGATGTATGTCAAGTGGCCCCTGTGGTACACCTCCAGTTTCAGACGTGCGATAAATTTGCCCTAAGGAAATTCCTATAGTTCTATATGAGTGCCAAGTACTAAGGAAATCTTTCGATATTGGGCCCTTTTATGTCGGGGTACCTAGGCACGTGCCTTGTGTGGGGTCATGCAGAAACCTAATACGGTGCAGCATCACTTAGGAGGATTTACAGGAGTACATTTTCCCCTTCATTGATAAGAAGGGAAGAGGTAATATATGCGCATCGCTATCATATGCAGATCAACATCTAAATCTATTTGAAACTACCGCTTCCACAAATGACAATTCTGTGATGTTGAACATTCATTTATGTTGAACCTTAAAATACTACAACTATCTGCTATATCTAAACCAATCATATACATCAGGACTTTCAAACCACATTTCTGAAATTTGAATCTAAGGCCTTTTTTGTAAATGATTAGATATTGAGGAAATTGAATTCTTCAATATTATTAGTCTCTGCAATTATGACTAATTGCATTGAAAATTGAAGAAACGTACTGACCATAGGGTGAATAAAAAGTACACCAAATTATTTATGTAATTTAGGTAATCCTCTTACAATTTGTCTAAAATGTTTCTATACTGCAATATACATATAATAAAATGAGGTGTGTACTATCCTCTCATCTACCCGTCTTCTTCACCTAATCCAAGGTGAAGAAGACGGGTAGATGCTAATCCTTTCAAAAGGAATACATAGTACGCTAATAATTTCTGGAAACAGGCCAGTGAGATCTATCTCTTCTCAGTGACTAGGCGGGTAAAAATGATGAAAAAGGAGATAACAGAAAACAGAAAATAATACTTCTTCTTATTAATAGTATTGGCTTCCAAATTTTTGAAATGATTAGCAAAATAGGCATATTTTATCAATATTTTCGGTAATTTCCGGATAACAGGTTTCCGGATAACGGTTTCTCTATGGTTAAGGTGTTTGAACGAAATTCCAGTACTTCAGTTATTATCAGTTTCTTCTAATTTACATTTTTAAAGTAGTGCCTAGCCCATATATTTTTTGCCTCAAGTCCTTGGGTTTTTTCAAATGAAAAATCCAGGTAACATACAAATTTCCCATAATATGTTTTATTATCACAGTATATTGACAAGAAACATTTTAAAATTATGCAAAGTAAAGTTACTATAATTTGTAGATTAGGAGACCTTATCTACAAATTATAGTAACTTTCCTTAACTACATTTCCTTTTAAGAAATAATTGTATGGGCGACTAATATAATTGAATAAAGCTTTCTGGTTACAAGCAGTTAACAATAGAATTACAAAATATGAATAATATAACAGAAACATCCGTATTTAATCTAATCCGACACGTGTGGACAACTAAATTATCGAATAAATTAACATAGAAAAGATAATGATATGTGATTTGCGCGGATCAATTCTCGCCTCGGGCATGGTAATAATTACATTTTTTTTGCAAAATATGTACCATGAAACTACCAATGACCAATAATATTTTCCGCTTAAAAAATTAGAAATGATTACGACGACTGAGTCGGTCATGCGCAGACCAATTGCACACCAATTCACCAATTGCAGCCGATCGCTGATAATATCTGAGCTCCTTTCGTCGCCTACCAATACGCGATAACGATCACACTTTCCGTCATAATTCATCCGCCCGACTGCACAACATTTGATTGATTCGACGCATTGTTTGTGCGATTGAATACAATTTAATTGAGGTTAAACGTATTGAGCGCAGCAAAAAATATACACAAAATCAAGCGCATTCTAAGTAATCGCTTAGAGTGGTTCAAAAAGAGTAATTTGTATACGTATCATGCAAACTGCTAAGTATTATAGCATTTTGTGGTTTCGTTTGCTTCCACTCCAGGCGAAATTATTGCATGTTGGAAGTGAGTAATGTAATTGCAATGTTCGGAAGACTCTTTGGGGAATTCCTCAACCTCAACCTTGGCGCCATTGCACACAAACCAGAAGTGTTTATCGTTCATTGTGTCTCGCTCTGGGAATTTGCATGATCGTATGCATAACAAGAAGTACGAGATTAACTACAATCTCAAAACTCGACCAAATGTTTTCAGTCTGGTAACAAAGTAAGTCGGCTTAATCCAATTATGTATCCAAAGTTGGATCTTACAATTAATGTAGTATCTTAATCTTGCAGTATAAATTACTATATTTTATGACTTGTAATTTTCCAGGATTTAGATATGTTTAGTCTTTAAGGTGTCCCAGAGACGTATTGTTAGCACAGATTTCAGGTAATTGTTAATAGTTTAAGCCCAGTGATTAAGCACGTGGCGCCATGATCCCGGTGTTAACGTGTGCTTCTCGATAATGGCGGGCAGTGGAAGTGTGTCTATGGCAAAAATAGAGCAACACACCGTGTAAAAACGCGCACGGAATCACGAAAGTATAAGTCGGTTCAGCTGGTTGGTGCTAGTGCGATCGACCTTGGCAAAGAAAGCGCTGTGCAAATGCGAACTGAGCATGAACAGGCGACTTCACGTTCCATTGACGTTTACCCTTTTACCTTTCCGCCTTTCTCACAGAACATACCGTTTTTATCGAATTGATGCAATTCTTCCACGCTTTGCTTGTACATTAAATATGAAATATAAAGTAGGGATTGTATTTTATCATCCTTTAAATTAAATTTTAATTTCTTAAGATAGATTAAGTGGGAACGGACTTTTTTAACTCGAGGAATACACCGTTTATGTTTAGCCCATTAAACTATATTGCCTTGGCTAATAAATTGTAGTCGTAGTTCCTTGGTCGTTAATTCTTTACTTTGTCTTGACGACAGTATGCAAATGACGGCATTAATTCAGGTTTTGTGGATAGAACGATAAAACTTGCTTGTTTAGCGTTTTACTAAATTTTCCTCCAATCCTCGATCAATATGACCTTTAATTGCAAAAATAACGCAACGTATTTTACCTAATTATAACAGTTCATCAGGGGTTAGCAACATTTTTTTATCAGCGTGCCAATACTATGTTGCGCTCCTGCGCTCTCATCGGACCACAGTGCCTCACATTTTTACCGCAGGAGATCATGTATTGGCAACCTTTTATGCGTACAACCATAGTCTGAATAATACAGGAAAGTTTGGGCCAAGGATAGGTTGTTTGTGCAAAGGGGGTCTCCCCATGTCGCATTTGTGACCGGCATCGGCGTTGCAAAGTGAAGTGGGCCACATGAAAATATTATAACCCTCAAGAAGTCTTCCATAGTCTTCTTCCTTGCATAATTTCTTATCTGAATAAGGTTTCCCTATGAAACCTTCCTCATGCTGTTTGGCGAATAACATCACTGATAGATTTTCTTCTCAAAAGTACTGATTAAGATTTTCATTTTAGAGTATTTTGTAGCACCAAGGTCCGCACGAACACTATTAGCATCTTTATGGAAAATATTCTGCCTATGATGGGGATGTCTCCTCTCCCTCTCACCAATAGCATGGGGTTGTGATTAAAGCTTGCACGTAGAATCCTTTAATCGATTCTGTTAGACTTGTTAGAGAGAAAGGAATCCATTGTTCGTAATCCATAAGTCCCGCCATACTGCGTAAATTAGTCTTTTCGAAACATCTCATTTGTGGATCGCACAAAAAACTACACTTCTGTCTATATACTTATGAATATGTTAGTTATTCTTTAAAGATCACTGAAAGGATTCAATTTGGAACATAATTTTATATGCCACTCTTTGAATCATCATGTGATTTTGAGATTTATTAGTTTATAATAAAATCTCTTTGTTTTAGCCACAATTAATGCGATCTCCGATGGCATGAGCTATGGTTGGGCGTCACCTGTCATTCCAGTGCTGAAAAGTCCAGACACCCCGGTAAAAATCGCAGAATCAGACGTCGTATGGATTGAATCAATCTATATGATCGGTGGTATCGTCGGACTTCCGGTAACCATATACTGTGTTGATAAATTCGGCCGAAAGATCTCAATAATCATGGCGACCATTCTCAATCTCATCCATTGGGTGCTCATCGCCACGTGTAACAATATACCTCAGTTGTACATAGCTCGGTTACTCACCGGTCTCGCTGGTGATGTTGCCTTCGTTTCAGCACCCATGTACATCGCCGAAATCTCTGATCAGAACATCCGTGGACTGTTAGCATCAATTATTTATATCCTCATGCTCGTTGGTATTCTCGTCGTCTACTCGGTAGCTCCATTCGTAACACTGGCAATCTCTAGCGCCGTGGGCTCCATCCCATTGATCATTCAACTGATTACGCTTCCATTCATGCCCGAGAGTCCGTACTTCCTGCTCATCAAAGGCAAAGAAGAAAAAGCGAAGAAAAGCTTGCAATTCCTGCGCAACACCCCAGACGTGGACAAGGAGTTGGCGGAAATCAGAGCAGCTGTCTTGCGTCAGAGTGAAGAACGCGGAACGATCAAGGATCTCTTCATGGTGAAAAGCAATCGAAAGGCAATAATCATCATGACCGTACTTAACGGTGCGCAGCATTTCTCCTCGATTTCCGTAATGTTAATGAACATGCACACGATCCTCGCAGACGCTTCTACGATCATGAGTGTCCCAACAGCAGCCATAGTATTCTCTTGCGTGATGGTCATCGCCGCGATATCTGCATCGGGCTTCCTAGACAAACTGGGTAGAAAAATTCTGCTCGCCGCTTCCAGTCTTCTCACCGGCTTCTCTCTCGCTGCTTTGGCCACGTACTTCGCAATGAAAAATGCAGGGTATGACTGCACTGCATACAACTGGGTGCCAATCGCGGCTGTAATGCTTTACGCCGTTGCCTTCAAGCTGGGTCTTGGATTAGTGCCAATCGTCCTCACAGCAGAGCTCTTCCCAACCAATGTCAAAGCAATGGGTATGACCTACTCCGACGCGGTGTATGTCACCTTCTCGTGTATTTCCATCTACCTGTACCAAGAACTCACAGACAATTATGGTATGCATGTACCATTCTTCATCTTCGCGGCGTCCTGCATAGGCACGGCGATCTTCGCCTTGTGGTACATCCCAGAAACAAAGGGCAAGACCCTCGAAGAGATCCAGTTCATCCTCAAAGGAAAGTCCTTCGTACGACCAACGATCGAGAGCACTTCGACAAAAGACACCCCAAGAATGTCTGACTCCTTTGGGATGAACCACCATGGCGGGTCCATTCGCACCATATCCTCATCAGCCTCATCTGCAGATTCTACCAGCCGGCTGTAGGATCGGCTCAACTCAAGTCCACAAAAAAACATTTGTACCGTATTGTGATCATATAGTGCCCTATCATCGGAGCAAAATGGGGTAGCATCCTCGCCACCCTGCTCTTAAGTATGTAAATAGTTATGTAATTCTAGACGCAGTTTTGCGAACGCGTCGTACAGGGTTTCCCAGCGTTGAACACGCACGACCGTTGCGTTTTCGGCTTCCCTCCCTCGAATCAATCACCATGCCAATCCTCACACAATTTTGTACAATACACAACGAGATTCACACTACCACACATCGGAAGAGACACGAAAGATGAACGCCTTAAATCATCGCGAGGAATAATGCATCGCAAAGCATGTGGCTTAAGGTCAAAATGATTGATACTAATTAATCGTGCGTGATATGGATGTGTGAAAATGTTTACGATATGATTACGAGCTGCATACACACAGGCCGGCATGTTTGGCTCAGAATTCAATCGATATTTCACCATCGTGATCGAATTATTGCAATAGTTATCATTGCGCACACGAAATTGCACGCGTTTGCGCTGTTTCTTTTTTACTCTCAACTTTGCATACAATGCAATCGATCATGTTCTAGTGCACAATTAGATGTTATGGATGCAAGTCGTGACATATTCGAACGGGAATTATAGGGTATTATTACGATGTGCGGCAGCTCAATTGAACGGCGTCGCTCAGTAAGACGTCAAAAGTCATTAAACTCTTAAAGTGTCTGCTGCGATGCTGCATAATCATGCAGAAAGCCGCAGGCGCAACGAATACTTAATTTATAAATGCGCTGCGAAGCGGTTCAAAGCGCCAAATACTTAATTTTCAACCGACTTAGATGACGAAAAACATGCGTGATCAACATGCATGCGAGTTGAAGTGCTTTATTACTCAAGGACTGGATATGGACAAATCAGTGATAAACGTAAATCAATGATAATCTAAACAATTCCGATAATAATTCAATTAACTAAGCCTAAGCCTACGTAGTCACATAATCTTTTTTATAAATGTATAAACAACGCTAAGCAATGCTATCGAAAATTCATCGGAAGATTATCAAACGGTTTTCATCAAATTCTAACGGTTTGGGTGTAAATTGTAAGATTTCATTCTTTTCGAATCAATTTCTAAATATGAAATGTCAACCTTATGATAACGTTATCAACATATGAAATCACGATGTACCTGTTTAAAAAAATCAAAAAACGTAAATTTTGCATCGAATGATGTGTCTATCGCTTTTTACAAACGAGTCTAATATTTGTTCAAATTATATACGACTGTTATAAGGAGGCGAATTTGCGAAAAAGACGTCTAACCACTATCTAAGTGTATTCGTTATTTGCGATTGAATAATTAATCATGTGATGGATAGAATTAATGAATTGTATTTTCTACTTGATATATTGTTGACGTTTTTATGCTCGATCGTGTTAGATTTTAATTACAATGCGGCAGAATAATGCGTTGAGTGTGATGTGAATGGACAGCGTTAGATTTCTTTCGATTAGACAATATTTCGAATATATGAATACAGGTAGTATGTATATCTTTTAATGATACGAATAAACATATTTTCAAAGTTATTTCTAGTTTTTTTTTTGGTGTACTTTTGGTTTTTCAGATAAATAATATTTATTACGTTCTATTTTTATTGTTGTAAAATAGATCGTTGATAGAGAATGTCAATAATTATGAAGGATTACAGGAATGTGGTTGTTCCGTCACAACACCAGATTTTAATCAATTTACATCTGAAATGTGCATCGCAATCAAATACAAAATCGTGTGGGCATGGGTAATCAAATTTTGTTAAATGTGTGAAATTAAGTGCTCCCATGTGAAATGTGTGTAATTGATAATCACTTTTTTTTTAATTTTCATACATGTTCGAATATATCATCTTTCACTGAATAACTGATATATTGAACTCAATACCCAAAATAAGACCTTGATCAGTAGCTTTAATTTGCCACAACCAATAAATAACGGATCTAGTCAAATCCGGTAATGATATTGTCTCAGATATTTTCAGTTTAAAACCAGGGTAAAAAGAGATTTGTAAAGGGACTTAAAATGGTTTGGACCACCTGAGAAAACAATTTAAGCCAACTTTCTGAAATAATATACGAGCAAGCAAGGTATCAACTGATGCTGCCTGCAGCATTCGCAATTGCAGCCTTTGAAGCAAAAAAAATATTACACTTCAAAATATCAACATAACATAACATATTAATCATTAAACCTAATTATTAAAAATGATAACAATAACAATATCAACTTTGACAAAAAAATGTATACTAAAATACACTTTTACTCGACATCAGGCTATACGGTTACGACCTTCTTCTCACTCTATCGTTTTCCTGAGCAGTTGTCTGCTTTTCGTCAGGACCTTTAACGCTGCCACCCCCCTACCACTCTCTTTCAGCCAACCTAGCACACTCTTCTCCGCTCTTCTAACCTCACTCGTCCATTCCCCTTCCAGCCCTATACATGCATTCACCATATGCTCCCATGTATCCTGGCCCATTCCACGAAGTATACACCTGACATACTGCTCCCCCATCCATACCTTTCTCCCCCGCTCCTCAGAGCCGCATCTTGCTCTTGCCACTAGAATTTTATCTTCTACACTCATTTCCTTGTCTTCTATATAGTTTGGCCGCCTGCCAATAGTTTGAATACCTTGATATTCAGGATTATATGTACTCTCCCTAATTTTACCTTGTCTTTGTTGTTCTTCAATCTCTCCTAGTCTCCTGCTAACATTCATCTCCAACGATTCTGCGCAAAGCATGCCGTCAACTTCTTCTCCTGAAAAGCCTAGCGCCTCATACTTTCTTCCATTCTTCTTTCTTCTTACTTTCATCCATTCACACCCAGATTTCCTTGCGCACCATTCCCAAACATTCTTAACCAGTCTATCATCACCCATTCTATACAGACATTCCTCATACCTCGCAACTCTCCATGCACTCTCCCATTTAATCGACATTCTTCCTGCTTCTTGGAGGGCTATATACCGCGGCATGGACTTTTCGAGCCGCATCAGATCCTTAATCAGCCACGTGTGTTCCTGCTCCAAGATTTCCCATTCGCCTAAACCCCAAACGTCTACACCATACATTAAAATCGGTTTCACACATGCGTTCCACAATCTTAAGACAACAAGTATAACAGATAACATTTGGCGGGTCGAAAACGTATGTGAAATTTCGAAGAAACAACACAATTTACTTCCTTCTATCTAATAAAGCATTTGTTGGGTTCTAGAGCAGGGGCGAGCAACCTTTTATAAACGGGCCAGTAAAAATGCTGAATCTCTGCAGGGTCGCACATAGACCTGGAACTGCGATTTATAGGTCCCCTTTGTGTTCATGTCAATGTCTCAAATTCTCAAATGGGGGTTTGGGCTTAGAATGCTTCGTAGGCCACACAAATTCGTTTGAAAGGGTGCAGTGTACTCATCCCTGCATTAGAGTAACTTGTTATCATTTAACATTTTTTTACTAGCTCATTCACACAACTACTATCATACAGTCTTATTTGATAGTAGTTGTGCGAGTGAGCTAGGAAAAATTATTATATAATTTTGAAAAGAGTTGAAAAAGTCCTCTTGTGGCATACCAAAATAGCACGTGTGGCCCTAAAATTACTACGATAATAACAATCTATCAAACTTTGATATCGCAAATTAAACCTATTTTCAACCATTTTTCTCGGCTCAGCCCATCAATCTCTTTCACAATACATCCATTTATACGTGATTTTTTACCCTAATCTCAACGATATAAATTGTACAGTCGCCAAATCGCCAACCAGCTCAAACATAGAATAAAATATTTGTGTTGATAAATTTATTGCGTTTACACCCAACAGCTGCACTTTTATCGAATTGAGAAAGGTGCTTAGTGAATGAAAATCTACGATTGTCGGTTTGTATTCTCCTATCTGTGTTTACCTGAGGCAACAGTTAAACGCAAAATAACTATCACTTACCATCGAGGGTTACCGAAAGTGTCTGTTCGAAACAATAGAAATGCATTTTAAGCAATACGTTTGTATGGCTCTGTAGAAAGAAATGTAAATTATGTGTCGTTCAAAATCATACGCCGCTGAATAGTTCAACAGCTTTGGTTCGTTCGTACAATCGACATAAATATAGTTTCAAAGTATTCAAGTTTCAAGTTTTGGGTTTGCAGTTGTTCGACGAGTGTTTGTCAATTTTTGAGGTTGTCAATTACTCCAAGTGCAAACAATTTATAACGAGCAATAAATTATGATTGTATTTATCGAATTCAACTTTTCCGCATTTTGAGTTATTGTTGCGTGAAATATGGGAATTTGCCGAGTAATTTTACAAAGGAGGAAGTAGGAAGTTTTCAACGTGAAATACTAATTTTAAGTGATTTAATTGGAATTGAAGTGTTTTAACGTGTAAATAACTGTGTATTTTAGACAGATACAGATAATACTCTATAGTGATGAGTGGTAGTAATTAAATGTTATCTAAACAATCATTGGATACAATTGAATCGGTTTGAAACAGGTTTGATTAGATTGAGGTAGGTGAGAAAATTTTATACAAACTACATAGTTAAGGCAGATAAGACAGGTTGGAGTTTCCCATTTTTTAGGCGCCGCTACCTCTCCTTTTTATACATTGTTTGGTGGCCCCATGTTTAAATTCAGTTTTCGTATAAAGCCATCACGTGCTCAGTCAGTTCCAAGGGGGAAACCCCCTCTGTAAATTCTCACGGCACCTGAGACTACTCCATACCTCCTTAGGGAGGCGCGCCTTTCAGTTTAGAGGTTGGATTACAACAGATTTCATTAGATTATGATAAAGTATTAGTTAGGCGACGAGACGCTCAGAGGATTTGACGATTTAGCAATATCTTTGCAATTTACAGATTGAACGAGTTATCTCTTAGGCACGCTAACGTGGTGATTCCCCTAGATGTCCCTGTGGCATGTGTATCGTCCTAATCGGGTTATTCCCCCTTGCGATCTCCCTCTCGATACATTTTTCTTCAAGTTTCGATATTTTCGATATACCAATAAAAAAGCGTCATAACTGGACAAGTCGCATTAGGAAAGAAATTCAAAAGAAGTTAAGCAGTGTTCTTATAAGATATATTCGGCAACGAATAGATATTTGAAGAAGCACATTTTAATTATAATTTTTCTTATTTTTCAGTTTCTCTTTTCAATATTTCTAGGTTTATTAGCAAGAACTAAATGGAAGTTCTAACAAGAATTAAATACCAAGAATAAATCAATTAAACAAAAAAAATTGGTAAGTAGCATATTGTCATATAACGGTGTTTCTTTTTCCTCCTTTCAATGAACTGTGCAATTGTTTTTAATCTGAAGTGAAATGACACAGACTATTTGTTCACCGTCGGTGAATAAGCCAATTTACAAAATGCTATGCAAGGACGTTACCGTCGCTTCCCGAATATGCCGTAAATAAACGTACTTCTACAGGTATTTTCCTGTCTGTTTGCGCCACGCATGTTAATAATAATTCGAGCATGCAAATCTACGCGTAGTATTCCGACGCATCGAATTTCAACGCGGCGGTAATCTTCAACTTGACTCACTGCTAGCTGATAAAAGGCTGGTTACGGCTCTATCGCCGACGCATTCGCAACGTTTCTAAGCTTCGACTGTCAATGCCGGTGTGACGAAATTGTTTTCACAGTCTTCTTTTTTGCAATGAACCCTGATCTAGTGACGATTTTGTTGACTATCTTACGAATATCTGTGTAGTGCCACCGAATAGTTGATTCTAGTGCACTGAGCATTCAGTGACGGGCAAACTGAGTGCCCACGTGGTCGAGGAACATGTGGTAACCGTTTGGCGTGCGTATGGACGACCAATCACAGGTCGTGAGCGGAGACAAAGCAAAAAACACAACGAGAGAGGTCGGGCAGTCGCTACGAAGAGCGGCTCAGCGGTGGCTGCGCGTGTGATCTCTTTTTCGACGTTGACTTGCTTCGCACCAAAATGGCTGTGACAGTTTATTGGGCACAAGTCATCGCCTCCATCATTGGTGAGTCCACCACATAAGTTTAACATAATCATGTAGTTTTGTTTACATTTTGTTTAACTCCGCGATATCGTCGCGTTTTGCATATCTCCCAAAGAAATAACTGTATTCCGATATTATTAATACGTCTAAGGCTAGAGTTTTTCTAAGGTCAGGATCAAGTTGGAGTTGAATCAAACTTGATTGTTTTTTTTTCATAACTGATTATATCTGACTATGAGAAGTTCCACTTTTCTCATATGATAAATGATGCCACATAAAATTAGCATTTTTAAATTAATATAACTTGTTCTTTGGATGATCTGCGAAAAAGTTATTGCAAAGGCTTTTATTCAAACTTCGATATGAATTAATTATTTATCTTATTTATAGCCTGCCTTAGTACAGTTTCCGATGGCTTACATGGCAGCTGGACATCTCCTAGTCTTCCCAAATTAATGGCGCCTGACTCACATATTCCGATAACTCGAGACGATGTAAATATGCTCGAGTTGATCTATCTTATTGGTGGCATCGCCGGGCTGCCATTCACAATGTGGAGTGTTGATAAATTTGGTCGCAAACGCACAATCCTCTTCACAGCGGCCAGTAATTGTATCACATGGATCGGAATCTATTTCGCTAGTAGCGTTCAAGTTCTGCTGGCAATACGATTCCTTGCTGGTTTTAATAGTGATGTTGCTTTCGTTTCAAGTTAGTATGGTTTTTTGTACGTATTAATATTTTTGCTATATGATATTTTGCTTATGTAAAAATACCGCACATCCTTTCCTAGAAAGTCTTCCATGTTCCTAGTTTTGATCCTCTATTTTTTCTTATTTCCATATGCTTAACATTTTCCTAAACATTTTAACAGTTGCTCTACGGTCATGTAGAGCACTTTATGTTTTAGGACCCCTAAAATATGTTAATTGTACCTCGGTATCTCAAAATGTATATGTTTCAATTTCCAAGGGGCACTTCCCTGTTTGAGTCAAATTGGGCTTGGAGTTTTCTGTTCTATATAAGTGCTACGTATGAAGGGTCCCTTCACTATCAGCGTGGGGGCCTTCCTATCCTTCCTTTACCGGACGCCTTGTCTTCCTATTTTCCAAGATGCACTTAATCTCAATATAATACCAAATTATATTATCGTAGATATATCATTTCTTGTATAATCTATTAACAATTAATTTTATTTCACAGTTCCAATGTATATATCCGAAATGGCAGACAAAAAAATCCGTGGGTTCCTAGTCTCCATGATCTACATAATGTTGCTAATCGGTTACCAACTGTGCTACTCCGTCTGCCCATTCGTAAGCGTCAGCTCTGCGGCGCTTGTAGGTCTCGCGTTCGTCACTCTTCAGTTGATAGTCTTCCCCTTCTTCCCAGAGACACCCTACTATCACCTATTACAAGCCTCACCAGAGGAAGCCAACAAATCATTACAGTTTTTCAGACGTGCGGATGAGGTTGAAGTTGAAAAGGAGCTAGAAGAACTTAAACTCGCCGTAGCTAGGCAATCACAGGAGCGAGGTCGTTTCCAAGATGTCTTCACAGTAAGATCTAATCGACACGGATTGATTATCATGACTATGCTCAACGCGGCTCAGCATCTTGCTGGCATTACCGTCATTTTGATGAAACTGCACACTATTCTTGGAAACACCAATAGTTTCCTCTCTGCTAATAGCACCGCCATTGTCTTCACAGTTATCATGCTTATATTCAGCATCACATCAGCGAGTATAGTTGATAAATTCGGACGAAAGGTTCTACTGATTTTCTCCAGTTTAACAACAGCTATTACCATGACTGCACTAGCAGGATACATGAATGCCGTCTACGTAGGTGTTGATGTGTCCCATCTTCATTGGGTACCTGCAGCCGCGGTATTCTGCTTCGCAGCAGTCTACAGACTTGGTCTCGGATCTGTTCCAATTGTGGTAACTGGAGAACTATTCCCAACAAGTGTCAAAGCAATGGCGATGACTATGTCAGATGCAATGTATGTCATAGCTGGGACCATAGTACTCTACATGTTCCAGGAATTAGACAAAGCCTTTGGAATGTATATTCCATTCTATCTCTTTGCGGTATGCTGTGTGGGAATGGCCGTGTTTGTCTATTTCTACGTTCCGGAAACGAAAGGAAAAAGTCTCGAACAAATTCAGCTCATGTTGAAAGGTCTCAAGGACGGGGATTATGATCTTGAGAATATGACCCCACTGCAGGATATGACAAGGAACGCCACTGAAGTCAAAGAAAGTGATCATTAACCTGTTAGAAGAATTTTAACTTATTATGTAGGATTATTTAGGAACACTATTAGCCTACTTATTTATTCTATTATTATTCTACTTAAAAGATACTTATCACATTTTATATTATGTCAATAAACACATTTTCAAATTCTTGAATTCTGTTTTCAGTTTTATTAAGCCCACGGTGCAATTGAAAACAAATGGAAATACTTCCATGGTAGACTGATTCGGGTCCAATTCATGAAACTACACACGGCTATTAGAAGTCAAGTAGCTTCCTCTCAGATAATAGCACCCTTCTTGTCTTCATAGTTACCAAGCGTATGTTTAACATTACATGCCCAGTACACAGGTCTCCTATCTTCATTGGGTACCTACAGCCTTGGTATTCCGTTTCATTCTATAGATCAAAACAATGGCAACTTAGGGTTGAATTACCTAATGAAGCTTAAGACATCCACACCAACGAGAAGAATGAGTGTGAGGTGAAAGGCGATGGGTAGGGTTACAGGTATGAGGAGTCTAGTGGGAAGGTGGTACATGGCAGTAGAGGTGGCAGATGAGGCAGAATCAAATTTGAATGCATATCAAGCAGTCAATCTTACTGCCTGGGAGAGAGCTGATGTTTAATGACCCCCGAGGAAGAGCGGTTGCCAAATGTTAATAGCAGCCAGAACAGAGGTGAGCATTCTATTTTGCCGGGCCCAACATTATCTTAACCCACGTCTGAAATGGGGTCCCAACATCCTTGGCTCGAGTCATATCTCAAATGAGTGCGTATATGTTCGGAAGTAGTTCACTGACTAAATGAACTATTCTTCTAATATAAGTAATTAGTTTCCAATGAGTAATTACATTGGAAATCAATTGAATAGAGCTAAAAGGCGCAGTAGTGGTTGCTCGGTAAATCAAAGAAAGTATATATTAGATTTCAATTATATATTTTTTGATAAAAAGATTTTGTAAAAAGTACCACTAAAGGATGCTACTAAATTGACCTCTTACAATAAATGCAATTTTAACTTGAACACAGTAAAATGAACACATTATTTATTGATATTCTCCTACATAAAATATACATATCACATTTTTTATTGTAATACAATAAGCAGGTTGTCAATTATTCTTGGTGTCTCTTTTGACTTTTGCTAAGCCCTCGATGCAGTTCCACAAAATTAACAAATCCTTCCATGGTACCATCACATTGGTATTCTTCTACAATTTTCCCACTTTGTACAAGTTTAAAAAAAGGATATTTACGGATATTAAAGTGTTTTGCAACGTTCTTATCTATTCCACATTCCATCGCTGCGAAAACCACTTCCGGTGTTTTCCTTCCAGGATTTTCGTACGTGGTAACATATATTCTCGTTAACTCTCTATATGCTTCATGGAAAACATGCCAAGAAATTTTACAAGCAGGTGAAGCAGCTACATAGAAAAATATCAAAATAAAGTCATATTCCTTGACGAAACTTGTGAATTCATCCAAAGGAACTCGCTCCATATATTGAGGAAAATAAATTCTACTTGTATCGGACATTGGATATCTCATAACTCTATCAGAAATATGTTGTTCTATAAACTGGAGGAAGTGTTCTGCCGAATATGTTTTAGGCTTTCCACACTCAATTTCTTGGCCGCTTTTTATAATCTTGTAGGTGGGGTAATAATCAATGTTGAACATAGCTTCGAGTTCTTTTTCTTCGTAGCAATTTACCTTTACCATAATAGCCATCCCTTTTTTGTGCCTTTCTCGTGGATAGAGATTAGCGATGATTCGTGCTGCTTTGTCATATTCCGCTCCGAAATTGCCACTTTCCTCGCCACGTTCCCACAGGGTATAGAAAGATAAACAAACCACGTCGTATGTATTCACCAAGGTTGTATACCATTTTATTGTCAAACGCTTTGCCTTTGTTTTTTGTTGGATTGCGTTCTTCACAATTCGCATTTTCCCGCGAATACATAGAACTTTTGTGACACAGCGACGCGCTTTGTTGTTCGCTGTACGCTTTACTGCCGAATACGAAATGAGTACGATTTTATAGAGGGGATATATCGACTGTGAGTGGTATGAGTCATTATCTAATATTGTGCAATGTTTTGAACAGTCAGATGGTTAAATTTAAAAAAGAACTCTGTCTATTGATTACCTCAATTATATCTCAAAGTATCATACTGTGGCATCATAAATAGTCAGATTTATTGATAAAAGCAACATGATTATGATTAAGCAGACCACAAGATAAAAGAAGTAATCAGAGTTGTACCAAATTACAATGGAAAAGGTATAAACTTGAATTGAGAATAGCAACAGGTTGGCCTAAGAAAATAATGTCTTAAGAAGCCAAGTTACGGCATTGATTTGTTTGCGGGCAGATGTGTAAATTTTAAATTATTGGAAGCTTTTCGTTTGAGGCACGATAAAGTAGTAGAGCCTTTCATTCATTCAATGAAAAACTGATATCGAATTAATATACATAGATGTTTTACTTCTATCAAAACCAAGCCTCTGATAAGAATTTCGGACGAAAAGGAAACCTATGAATTTTGAAATTCTTCCATTATTTGTTTGATTCTATTCAATTCCTTTGCAATAGAGTTAGTCACATTAGAACATAATGATTAGAAGCAGTCATCGAATATAGCACCTAGCTGAACTAAACTAGATTATTTGAAATTAGTTAATGGGTCACTCATTTTATGCGGGCTTTCTTACTGCCTCAGGGTTGGATCTTTTTGACTATCCTTATCTGACGAATGTGTTTAAAAGACGATAGATTAAAAATACAAGTTGATTCAAAACTTACTATATCCTGAATACATTGGCTAGGCTTAAAAGCTCGGATCCTGAAGCCGGTACATTCACTTCATGCGGGCTTTCATACTACCGGCTTCAGGGTTCGATCTTCTTGTCTTATCTTGTCTGATCAATGTGTTTAAAAGGGGATAGATTAAAAATACTTACAAGTTGATTCAAATCTCACTATCTCATAAATACATTGGTCCGACAAGATTAAGCTTAAAAGCTCGAAGCCTGATACTGGGAGACTGAAAGACGTTTTTCTAGATTTCCAAACCCAATATGTACTTTTCCTCCTTTCAATTAGATTTTTATAATTAAGAAAAAGTCAGTTTTAACAGATATATGATAACAGCCCAGCTTGTTCAAAGAAATATTCTCCGCAGGTAAGCTATAAAATCACGTGCTGCCTTATCTTATTGCTGGCAAATTACATACTAATTAAGAACAATTGCAATGCATTAATCATATTGAGTGACACATGAATATATATGGAAATTCCTTCAGAATACATGCAATTGAATCCTATACTCACTTTTCAATTATATTGTTTGATTGTAGTCACTAGCGAAGTATAACAATAGCAAAGTGTGTCATAGTGTAGCACAAGTCCACGTTTTCAATCCAATTATTGTTGAATATCACACCCAAGAAATAACCACAACAAGCTCATCTTATTAAAGCAAATAGCTGAACTTACCTAATACTAATTGTAAATATAAATAAGTTTGAAAATATCCATCCAAAGTAGGAACTACTTTTACAATTTTTTTAATACCTCTGGCGTCATCTATAAACAGAAAGACAAATTATATCATGACTTTCAGTTAGTATGTTAGTATGTTGTACGCATAAACAGATGTCTCACATATCTCAGTTTGTCTCTGACACAAGATTTAAACACAAATCTTACAATTAGCAGTATTATCAGTATTATCCTTAAAAATATATCTGCATATTTATATAAACACCAAATATTATCCATTCAAATATATTTCCACACATTTACAAATGCCGTAACTGTATACTACCAGCTTCTGCCTATATAGAATGGCTCATTCAATCAACAAATATGAGGAATTTAGTGTAAACTAAGCGATAAGCAACGCATCGAAAATAATAATTCGTATACCTGCAAATCTTATCTTATCGAAACCATAATATTTGCATGTTTTGTGGTAGTATTCTATTGTACATACTTTACATTGGTATCCACAATTATCTGTTATTACAGTATATTATTATCCTTTCGAAAACAGCATAGCGCAGAGGTCAATCAGACAACTCTCAAAGCCACATTCTAGCGCTGCATTGTTGCTTTTACTGATTGCGTTAAAGCACCTGCATCGAGTACAGCTACTTATGCTAATTCATGACTCGTTCGGTTGTGATTGGCACGAGAGACATAAAACTACTTTATTATTAGTATGTCTTGAACTAGTTGGCTTACAATTGCCCTGCAGTTGTTTATTATTCGACCAAGCAAATGGCCATCTTTGATTTGTGAAAATAGAACCACAGATGCTCAAAGTTAGTCAAAATACTGTTGTTAGTAGCAAATCTATCTGCTTCTGTCTTCAGATGTATGAAGACACTTAGCTGCCGCCTGCGTTCAGCTACTGAGTAGCCGAGTCATGCGCACACCGACGATCGTGACCTGCGTGCGTTTTGTCTCTCATTCTCGCCCATTCGTAGCGCGTAAATAAAGTAAAGCCATTCAGAGTTTCATATCGGGTCGACCGCACGAACACCAACACGCCGCAGCCTCGCGAGGCGCGTACATACAATGTCTACAAGAAGTTTTGTTATTAATTAACGACCCGTTTCCGGTGTTTTTGTTCATTTAGCGCGCGCGGATCGAGTTCAGCCAGCCCCCAGACCACATAGTGCGAGGAGCGCAGAGCAAATACAATAACAAATCAAGTTCACACCGTCGAGAGGTCTTCGGCCAGTTCACTAGAAAGAACTGAAGCACGGCTAGTGTTAAAATAAAACGTGTTCGTGTCTATACTTCTTGTGTCTAAAGCAGTGCTGATTCTGTGCAAATAATTTGAGGTTCTTTCGTTTGTTAAATGCTCCACGCATAATTATATTGACCTAACCCGCATTCGATTTGAACAGGACGTTGTCGTGTTCGACGCATCGTTCGAGTGCTATCAGTACGTGTGATTATGTTTGAAACGGCATTGAATGCTTGTGACTTCGTCGTGCGATACGTAAGTATCGCGCACATTTCTTTCAGCTGATACGCCTCCAAGCCCACCAGTCTAATGTTTGTTATTTTTGCGCGTTGCACACAGTTCGAGCATGTTTGCCATTCGTGAGTGGAGTCGAGCATTTGAGCGCTACCTGTTGCTGTATGAATGCCCGCAATGCATCGCTTCAAGGACGGCGAACTGCATAAGGGCAACAATATGGTGATGGCGATTAAGAGCAAGTTCGAGCACAAGGAGAACGAAGAGGTTGCAGAGCGACGGCCTGTGATGAAAACGCCACCAAGTCTCTCGCGACAACTCAGCGACCCGGTGAAGGTAAAACGCACACCAGCATTCAGATCTGACCAGAAGCCCTTCCAACGAGGGCAAGGCAATGCCACCAGTTGTAGGGAGCGTAAAACCGTGCTCAAAGTCAGCGATAGACCTAGCAATGTCAATCTCCTACGTCAACAGTTCGACTCCAAAGAAGAGCCATCTGCCCATAAAAAAATCGCTTCAAAGGCCTTAAAAGAGAGAAGTAACTCCAGTGCCGAGATCATTCTCAACAAGTGCTCAAAACAGGAGGACTATGTGAATATTGCTGCACTGTATACTAAACCCATACCAAAAAATCAGCGGCCTTCAAATGCCATACATAGTATGAGCACATTGAAGATCTCTGAAAAGAGCCACAAGACTGATGTACAAAACGATATCCATTTCAAATTGGAAGCTTTAACTGATACGCTGAGATCGGCGTTGAGGAAACCTTTGCCTTCTGGACCAGCACCTCAGAAACCACCTAGAACTTTCATGCATCAATCGTCTGCGACTACCTCCCCTGTACCTTCCCAGACTACCTCTCCTGTGATGGTGAATACGAAAAGGAAGGAATTTGCTGCCCAACTAAACGTAAATTTGCAGAAGAGTTTAACTCTAAAACAACATCAAAACATTGCAAATAATAATCATTGCTCACCGAAGAACCAAACTATGAGTAATAAAACCACGACGACTAAGGACCGAAAACCAGATCCTAAATATATGCTTGACAAATTAGAGAACGCGCTCAAGACGAATAAAATTCGAAAATCCCAAACCGCAGACACAAAAAGATTAGACAATCATAATCCACAAACTTCCAGATCAAAGTTAAATTTAAATTGTTTACATTCCTTGAACTGTGCACATAAGGACTACGAACGTCTACCCGAATACATAAAGAATTCACATGATGAACCTGTTTACGCTGAGCCATTTGCCTTCCTTAAGGCAACTTATCCAGAGAGTGATGTTTTAAGAACCGATGGCAAACCCAATCGGAGTAGTTTATACTATATGGTAATTCTTGAAGTGATTATTGATGTACATTTTTACTTATCAATTTCCTTGCTGTTTTTTTTTCTATCTAGAGTACACCCATTGCCAGTGAGTCCACACAGCTGTTAGGTAAACAGGAAACAGGCGACGATAACAGGGATGGTTCCAGGAATTGGGATCCACAACATACCGATGTAAGATATCCACAATAAAATTCGCTACGTTTATCTACAGTGCTTGGGATTGGGCGGCGTTCTTGTAGTGATTTTTAAGCATGATGCACTTATAAACAATGCACTGGTACGGTTTCATACTATATTGTGATGAGTTGTTTAATTTGCACGTTGTTATTTGAAGATCCTAGAAGCTACTTTACTAAATATGCTTTAGTGCAATATGTGACGAACTAAATTTCTATCTTTATATTTGGTGCCTTCAGATTTTCAGAATAGCTTTATATACTATATGTACTTTTTCCAAATACTCTTTGACTTTATCCTGTATTCTGTAGTGGGTTGTAATTAATAAGCTTGATAAAGTTGTTTCAAGTTATGAATGTATGTGTTTTAAATTATCCTATGCCATTTTTCCAATTGGAGTTATTTTCGACAATGGAACTCACTATATTCCTTACCACAGCAATTTGTAGTTATTTAAAACCTTCAAATATAGAAAGAGTAAATTTGTTGGTAGTGTGGTTTACAGTTTTATTTGATTGTAAGATACACGCCTTAAGGCATCGTTGAAGGGGGTGGTGCTGAGTAGGCCTGGATGATTATTAGGAATATGTGAATTATATATAAATATTATCATTGATGGTGAAACTTTTTGAGGTCGTGGCTCAACTTTTCTTTATATTTGTGGCAGTAGTAATTCCTGCCTAATGCCTATAGCGGACCCCCGACATTTTTTTTCATATTTCTGTATTAGTCGCTCTTTGATCTTTTGTGCAGAATGTCAGTGCAAAAGTTGCGCGGGGTCAGCAATTGACACGCGAGTCATAGGTTCATAATCACTGTACTGGATCAATGGTCAGCGCGAGATCCTCGCGTTCATTAAACTTTTTTATTCACGGTCCTAGATTTTTAACATATCACATTTAGTTTGATCATCAGTACAAAAATGGGAACATTTTCGGTGTTGGACGAGTGATTTTTGAATAGTTGGCGAGTTCCGTTATTTAGAAATGTTTAGGGTTCTTGATCATTAAGATCCCAAGGTATTCCTCAAATATTCTGACCTGTTTTAACAATGTTAAAACGCAAAACCGACAAATTTACTAACCGAAAATTATGACAAAATGGTTTAGCAAAGCCCGCGCCAATCTTTCAATTATAAAATATGATTGTGTATTTGATGTTAAGTTGAAATATTTTCATGTTGAATTTATCACCATTTTATCAAAACGTGCAGTTTATTTCCATTTTATGATAACTCCATTTCCGTACATTAATTATCAGTAAAATATCAGTAATTCATGTATAGTACAAGTTCGTTAGACCTGTTTAAATTTGTTTTTTTTAAATTTTATTATATGAAATAATAGAAAACTTCAAATACTTGGTTCAATTAAAGATGATACAATATATATTTCAAGCTATATTAAAAAATGATAGACATTCGTGCAGTGATAAAGCATAGGTCTTTCCAGCCTGCATAAAATAAAGTTTTAATTTAACTATTATTAAAATAACTTTAATAATGAATGTTAACTATCTTAATTGAATGTGGAGATTAAGTACTATGCAACTATTAGAAAACATGATTTCTGGTTATTTCCCAAGGTGGAGACAAGAGTAAAATTGGAAAGAATACCAATGGACTAGATGATGATATGGTCCTATAGACTAGATGACTAGGATTTTCTTTTCTAATAAAATCCATCCCATGTAAAATGAATTTATGTTAATTAATTAACTACGAACGACTGTAACACTAGTAATACTAATGGCAAGTATTTTCTTCTTTAGATTTGCTTCATTTGTGTAAAATATTTCCTTTTTTGCTTGTTAGTAACCTTTTCTGCTTTGTAAAGTCAGCTAGAGTATAGAATGTAGACCCCACCAAAAATGTTATTACATAAATCTATAAATACTCCCATATACACAATGCAATCGCGTGGGTTAAAGTTTTCCACTCGATCGCCTTTGAGTAGAGTACTTGACCACATACGTGAAAAACGACTCCAAAAACTGCACACGTCAGTCACAAGCCTGTCTTTCGGCGTAATCCGTCGCCGTCTGTGGTTCCCGAAACCATGTTTGTTAATTGCTTGTAATTGCAATTGCTGATTCACGTCTTGATCACCATTCCTCCCGACCGCATTGTCCGTCCCAAACAAAATCATATCGTCGGGGAATTAACACGACGCGCGTTTTTTCTGCTTTGTGTGTTTTATTTCCCGCATTTGCCACGACATAGGATGACGCCGTGATGTGCGACACACCGTCCTCGTCATCGCGCTCCTCGCTGGACGAGCCGCCGTTGACGATCAAAGACCTGATCAGGTCCTTCGAGGGCACGGGTACTACGACGACAAGCACGAGCGCCTCGTCGTCGCCGCCCAGCCACCAACAGCAGCCTCGCCAGGAACCACCGCCACCGCCGGCCACAGATCGCGTCGACAAGCTGGAGAAGCAGCTGCGACGCACGCTGGAGGCGAGCTTCGATGACGCGGTAACGCAGAGCGGCGCGAGCGCTCATGATAAGCACCGGCAGGATGAAGCGATACTCGGCAAGTTTGAAACGTACGTGCGCACGATCAAGATGATCACGCAGTCGCGCAAAAAGTACCAAAACAGACAAATGTTCCACTGCTGCATGTTGGTGATCCTCAGCGATAAGGTGCCGTACGTGAAATTTAAATTTCCAGCGAATGTAAGTTCCATTCGTTTCAGTTGCACCGCCATTTTACTTTTTTTAGTTATTTGACTTCAACGGTTTCTTTCAATTTTTTTATGTTTACAGGCGGAATTACCAAGTAGTATCGAAGAACTCGTCTTTCCAGATTCGACCTGCTTTGATAGGGAACCAAAGGCTCAGTGTTACTCGATTGTTATCACAACCAACGACGGTCAACGGATATACGGCTATTGTCGACGGGTATTACCTGAAGATTCCCAACAATGTCTGCCTTTGGCGTACTGCATACTTAGCCGAAATCGGGCTTCAGGGTTCTTCAATCGCATCTTAGAGGAAATTGAATCACGACATGGTCTTCCTGACAAAGATAGGGACGTTCTACTTCAGGAGTTTTACCGGAAAAGGTTCCCAAATCCAGGAGATGCTGTGATTTTCAAATGGCGATATACTGATGAGAATACTCCTCGTCATTATGCACTTGTCAATGGGAACGTATCCTTAAAAGGCAGCGGAAGTCCCGAACGAAATGGGGATGAGCATGTTGAGATTGTGTTGCATATAGATGCACGTGTGAATGAAAACGACTTGGAGGAATTGTGTCAGTGTTTAGATTGTGCCAATATATTGTTGAAAGTGTTTGCATCGTTGTTGTTGGAACGAAAAGTGATTCTCCTCAGTCGACAGTTGGGGCGGCTCTCGAGATGTATGGAAGCACTCCAGAATATTCTCTATCCATTTACATGGCCCCATACATTGATTCCAGTCGTCCCGAGGGATTTATGGGAAATTGTTGAGGCACCCACGCCATTAATCTGCGGTGTCCTTTCGGTTAATGTCGTTCAGGAATATGAAATCAGTGATGTAAGTCCTTCGAAATATTTCTGCCCCATTATAATGATAATCCCTTTATTTACAGGCAATTGTTGTGGACCTAGACAATGGTAAACTCCTCAAGGAAGTTGGTGATGAAATGCGTATACTTCCGGATTGTTTGGTAAGAGAATTCAAGGATGGTTTGTCGCTGGCGAAAACAAGTCGAAATTCGCCAAATAAAGAAAAACGTAGCGTTTATAATGTCCTTTTAAGCGACGCGTTTTTGAGGATATTCGTCCATAGTTGTGGCCATTACAATGAATATTTATCGGATGACGAGTTCGATTTGGAACGATATGTTAAACACCCTAAGAAGAAGTCAATCCGACAGTTTCTGAAGTGGTTTACGCAAACGTCTATGTTCTCGACTTTTGTGGATAATATTGTTGCTGATAAGAATTGTTACAAGATATTTGAGAGTCGCACGAGGATTTACCGAGCGAGCGATGCCACCGCTATTCTCGAAAAGATGAAAGATTGGCGAAGAGACTAATTGTATGTTTTACTATTACTTCCGAAAGTTGTACAAAATATAAGACAACGAAGTTTTTGTTGCATTTGTTTATAGCATTTCGTGGGGGTTATACGTTTTTGCGACCAGTTATTACAATGCGCAATACACGCGTCTGTTATATTTGATTATTTAATAAATGATTTAAGTTATCCCAAAGACGTCTTACCTTGTTTATAGCCGTAAAGTCACGTTGCTTGCACATCTCTTAAGTAGTTTCTAATTCTTCTTGAAGTAGTTAAAAGGCGACAGTTACAATCGTAAACAATTTTTGTTTTCTCAAAATATGGCGAACATATTAAACAATGGAGGTTGCCTATATTCATTCTTTGAAGATAGTATTATTTAAAACCAATCTGTACTGTTTCATTATTTAATTCAAAATCTCCTTCACAACTTATTGACTCTGTTTTAGCGAAATTTGCAGGTTAAGGTTGCAATAAACTAATTTTGTGTGTTGTTAAACACATTGTTAAATATGCTAATTTTTGAATATCTCTTTGAATTTTCAAATAAATCATCTTTTAAAATTTAATGTCATGTTATTATTTGAATGCTCACTCATACTTTTGCCGTTCTGCTGTCAGTAATGTCATCAGTTTAAGTTGATACATAACTTACTTCTTTTATCTGGAGTTAATTCTGGTTCAGAGAGCCTTGTTGCCAAGAGCCATAAATCAGCAAGAAGAAGAAGAAAGGAAAATGACACACAGCCTCTTGGTCATTTGTGTTGCGAATTTCACTTTTCCTTGGACAGAAACTAAAATAATATGTAATATTTTATTTGGGCTTATCAAGCCCAACAAAACTTAACCTTACCTAGTCAAACTTGTTAACCATGTCATCGAATTACGCAGCCTTACTTGAACATTATTCGGACTGAATATGATCTTGTTACGTTTTGCTACTAAGATAGTAAGCATAAATGAAGATATGAAGAAAACTAATGTAGATGTCCTTATAGACTTGGTACAAGAGCTCATGAGAAAGGTAGATCAAAACAATGAAGAAAACAAACTTCTGAGACAAGAGATGATGCATAGAGAGGAAAAATGGATGAAGGAAAAGGAAGAAATGTCTTTCAGAATTATGAGCCTCGAAAACAAGATGGATAAGAGAGCCAGGAAAAACAACATAGTCGTGAAGGGGTTTAACGTAGACAAGAACGAAAATAGTGAAACTCAAGCAGAAAACTTTGAAAAGGAGAACCTGGGAATAGCAGTAAAGGTTAGAAAAGCCCAAGAGATAAGTACAAAAGACAACAAGAAAATTACAATTAAACAAATTTGAGGATAAAATAGAAACAGAAAGGAAAGAGAAGTTCAGTTCAGAATTAAACAAATCGCTATGGAGGAAAGAAAGAAAGGTAATAAAACAAAAATTAGCTACAAAAGGCTGGGAATAAATGGGCTAGAATTTAAATGGGACGCCAAAAAAACTTTGATACAAACCCAAAAAAACTGATGAAAGCAAAGCAAACAAAGACAGCTAAGCGGCGGATGAATCTGGCAACAACAAAGGAGACGAATAACATGAGAAATGCAAGGAAAACGGAAAAAGAAAATAACTGGAAAATAGGGACTTGGAATGTAAGAAGTATCCTAGGAAAGGAGAAGGAATTTGAAAGCGAGTTTGAAAAGGCTAAGCTAGACTTGTTAATAATAACTGAGACAAAGAGAAACGGAAAATCAGCAGGGAAAACAGAAAATGGCCATACCATTTTTGTAGTGGAGTTAATGATGATCAGAGGGCCGCAGCCGGTACATCATGTATGATACACAAAAAGCACGAACATTTAAAAAAAGTTGGCAAGCAATAAATGAAAGGATACTTGTCACCACCTTGGATTACGAAATCGGAGGCAGCCATCAGACAATAATTGGAGTTTATGGACCAAATGAAAATGAAAGGAAAGAACAAAAATATATATTTTGGGAAACACTAGCGGAAGTAACAGAAAATATTAAAGGTGAAATATATGTAATAGGAGATCTCAACGATAGAGGAGTCGGGTATAGTAACGAAAAATATGGAGAAGTTGGATATACGGAGAAAGTACGCGAAATAATAATGGTGAAAGACTTATCGAATACTGTGCTGATCATGACCTATTAGTAACGAAGACCTTTTTCATACACAAGGACATTCACAAATATACAAGAGAACAGCCTAGCAGAAAAGAAAAATCAATAATTGACTATATCCTAACTAGGAGAGCCAACAAGGGTAAGGTAAGAGATGTAAGAGTTACAAGAGGTTTCGAGATAGGAAGTAATCCCTGTGGTCCCTGTGTGGTAGTGGTCCCTGCTAATGGCAAATGTTGGAGCAAGAAGCAAGCTAATGATCATGGATGCTAAACGAAAAACATGGGAAGAATTCGAGTGTAAAATCGAAGGTAATGCGAAGGAAAAGCAGAAATTGTTCTTTGATACAATAAAGAGTCATAGGAGAAAGCTACTAAGCAACGATGATGAAATAATGGAAAGATGGAGAAGATGCTTCGATGAATTTCTTAAAAAAGATTATGTGAGAGAGGAACCACAGAAGAACGTGAATCGACAATCGAAATAGATCGAATAAATCGAAATAGAAGTAAGAAACGAATCGATGGAAGAAATAGCAGACGAAGAAATAGAACTAGCAATAAGAGGGTTAAAGTACGGTAAAGCACCAGGAGTTGACAAAATTACAGCAGAGATGGTCAAAAAAATTGGGAAAGACGGAGAAAGCCTAATGAAAAAATACCAAAAGAATGGGAAATGGGAGTAATACTGTCAACATTTAAAGATGGATGGACGATAATGAAAATCTACGAAATAATTCTTGAAAAGAAAATAAGAAAAATTTCCGAATCGAAAACCTATGATTCATCATGCGGTTTCAGAAACAGAAGAAGCATACCGGACCATATATCCACAATGATATCCATTATAGCCAGAAGCATAGAGAAGCAAAAAACAACAATGTGGATAGACTTCGTAGATTTGGAAAAAGCATTTGACCGAGTGCCTAGAGAGAGAATATGGCAAAACCTAAAGATTGTGAAAAGTGTATACAAAGTGACCGGGAATGTAATATATACCAAAAACAAAAAGTCAACGGAATTCTCAACTAAACAAGGGGCGAGACAAGGAGGCGCATTAATCTTTGTTATCTATATGGATCAAATCAGTAAAACTGTAAATAAACGAAGCTACGGGGTCACGAAAATGGACAAAATCAGAAGCACAATAATTAGGCAAAAATTTCAAATAAAGATTATCGAAGAAATTCAATTAGACTGGTAGGGACACTTGCACCGAATGCACAGGGACAAACAAGGAGAATATGGGAGGCAAGAATCCAGGGAAAAAGAAGACGCGGGAGGCCCAGAAGAACTTGGGACAAGGAGATTGAGGGATAACAACAGCAACAGTGAAAGAAATGGCCAGAGACCGAAAGAAATGGAAGGAATTTTCAACTATGTAGACCCAACATATAACCCTACATCCGATGAGTAAATGGGTACTGACTATAAATAAATAATACGTTTTGTTTAATGATTCAAAATAAAAATCATAAAAGGGAACATTAAAATGAAAAACAAACATATTCAGGTAATTGTAAAAGTAATATGTTAATGGGAATACTGTCAACCTTCTTTCTCACTTGAAGGAGGCATTTGGAGTACTCCATTCAAACACAATCTGTGAAATTCGGTTGGTATTCAATAAGGTACATATTAATCTCTATTTGTATGGTGCAGGGATTTCCCTTTTTCTTGTTAATAGTTGAGAGTACCTAGGAAACGTGATTCCATTTCTGTGGACCGGCACGCCACAATACTACAGGCAGAAGTACCCACTAACATGATTATGTAGTTCAGCCAACAACACTGACCTATCCATAATAATCGGATTCTTAAGGTTCTCTAAGGTGATCAGCAGTCATTGTTTCAGCTAGGTGCAAGTACCTTCACATGGTGGCCAGGACTAGGGCGGTGGAATTCATCTAGGTCCCCTAAAGGTTGCAGGGAACCAGAAGGACAAAAGAGGAACGATATTATAGGTTTTCAGCCAACTGCATATTTGCGGAAACCACAATTTCAAGATCAAGCAGAGGCGTAATGATAAGAGCATTGGATCAAAAGCAATGGAGTAGTTAGTTACTCAAAAGCCGGGTCAATCTGAGGGACCTAACTGGGTTTGTTACAGACTCAAGTAGCTCTCCATGTACAGTATAACAGAGAGGAGGCATTCATAAGTAGGCCGGGTAAGTAGTATTGAAACATGTTTTAAATAAGTTGCATACGCGTTTAATCAATATTAAAAACAAATTGACAATGATTTCGAATTGTACAAAAACACGGCGCGACTCAGGAAATGTGCACGACTATAGCACATTCAACATTATCTAGTCATTATATACAATTTCTTAAATGATTTTTTTCTTCCGCCATGGCCATTTCCCGCCTCAAAATTAGCATCCTTCATCAACGCAATTATACATCGTACAACATAGCGTTAAATACCAAAAAGTATCCACAAAAGAATAAAACTATGAAAATTAACAGAACTAACATTTGTTGCTCGCAAGCGCGCTACGCATTTAGGTATCATGTATGCATCTTATGAAATGTGTTAACTAAGAAAGCTATTGTTTAAAAAATTACAGTACAACAGGGAAAATAAAATACATCATTGCTTCCTATTCTAGGTTTCTTACTGCGTATATAACTTGTTATGCTAATATATTCATCATTGTGTTCACAAACTAATTCATAGTTTTTTGTTGTTGTTTTTTTCCTTCTGTATGCTAAAATGTAAAACAAATCTTTGCCTTGCACACGTTGAAATGTATGGAGAATCAGCTAGTAGTCAGTGGTGGGTTTCAAATATTTTGGGAGACTAATTGACCGTGTCCGGCGATTCGAATCAGATTAATGCAAGTGACTGGATCGCTGCGAAACGATCTGACTATCCAAAAATGTCGAAACAAAAACATCATATCCGTCCATTGTTTATCGAGCGACTTCAGATCATATGTGAATGGGCACGTGGAGGAGAAGCTGTGCCCGGTCCGAGAACACTGCGCTGCACATTTCACACCTGAAGACATTCTGCGCATGCTGCATTGACAGTTCAGCAAGTTCATTCAGTGGATTCTCGATAATTTCCTGCTTAACATTGATGAATTCTGAACCAAGTGGATCATGTTCCTCAGTGTCAATCTCCTCCTGTGGTTCCGGCTTCTCAATCTTAACTTTTTTCTTGACAATCATCCCACTACCAACGAATTTAACAACTTGTCCTCCACCTATAATATGCCGACCTGGTGCCAGACTATTTCCAGCTGGATTTGTCGCCGTTGTAGGATTGCCTTCACTGCTACTCGTACTACGTCGTCGTCTCTGCTTCTCGGGCGATGACATCAGAGGGTCTTCTTCCTCTGGCTCCTCTTCTTCCAGTGAATCAGCACCATTGACAATCTCCTCATGGTCCATTCCTTGGTTGAAAGCAAGCAAACTGTTTACTGCCTGCTCAGTGGCATCTTCAAAAGTAGCCAGAGGAAGTTTATCCGGATTGAGGATGTGATAACTCACGTTTTTAGTACGCGGACGTATACGATCGCCTGAAGCCGACTTTACATCTGACAAATGCTCGGTACGTGTGATGAGGGTCTTCGTTTTGTGTTTTAATCTTCCGGCATCATGTCCTTCGATAGCAACTTTCGTTTTCTGGGTATGGATCATCTTTGGCCGACCACTACTTGTCGTTTGGCCATCCTTACCGACACGTTTCTTTTGTTTCTGCGTCTTGGTGTTGACTATAGTATTAATATTTTCAATAGCCGAAGAAAAGCTATTGAAAACGTCAGCGTAGGATGTCTCTGGGGACTTTGCAGCTGATGTCGAGTTTTTGCGTTTCTTCTTTTGAAGACCCGCTTTTGTTTCATCGTCATCAGAGTTGAAAAACTCGTTTTTGATATTTCCTGCTACTTCCTCCATGCCAAAGGGCGTTGGGTTGACGTTGCCCATAAGTTCGAGTTCATGTGGTTTGAGTTTGCGCCGTCGTTTATACTTCCTCGGCCCGATCTGTGGTTGTCGGCGCATAGCAGTATTCAAATCGCAGTGGTGTATCAGATGCAAGATGAGATCCTGTGACGTCGAGAACATATCAGAGCAAACGGCACAGCTGTATGGCGTCATCGTATTGCTATAATTGGGATCAGGTCCAGAGTGATGTGAGCGAATATGTTCACGTAGCACCACGCGTTGATTGAACGCCCTAGGGCAAACAGCACAAGCGTATGGCTTCTCCCCGGTATGAATACGTTCATGTTTCCGCAGCGTACCACCATCCGCGAAGGCTTTCCAGCAAAACCGACATCCATAAGGTCTCTCCCCGGTATGAATGCGTATATGTATCTGCTGTGAACTCCGGGAGCCAAACGTCTTCCCACATTCACGACAGGGAAATTGTCGGCCCGAAACGCTGCTGTGACTATGCCGGTGATTCATTAGCGAACGTCCGTCGGGAAAGTCTTCCCCACAGACATCACACTGCACCGCCTTATTGCGATGGGATAACATATGGCGCTTCAGACGTGCTTTATTGTGGAACGTCTTCGGGCATTTGGGGCATGGGAATGTCTTCTCTTTCGAATGCTCAAGACAGTGGGTCATCAACGCACGGCGATCTTTGCAGATGCGACCGCAGTGGAGACACGTATTCTCCGGCAAATTATCCCCGTGTTTTGCCTGAACGTGTGCGGCTAGTGCTTGCTCATCAGTGGCGGTATCACCACATAGATTACACCGGAATTCAGGAGTTCGTGCATGCACTTCAGCGTGAGCAAGCAAGTCCAGAGCTTCAGCAAACTGCTCCCCACATACATTGCACACATGCAGGTATTCGCTGTCATGCGTACCGAATTCACTCTTAATGTGCACACGCTGGTGGCGCTTCATTTGCTCCTGACGCTGGAACGTCATGCCGCACGTCTGACAGAAGAACTCGCCGAACTTGTTGTTCTCCTCCTCAGAAAACTCATCGTCGTCGTCTCCATCAAGAAAGTCGTCGTCCATGCTGCCGTCGTGCTTCGTCTTGATGTGCTCGCGCATCAGATTGACGTCCCAAAACATCTCGCCGCAGCGTCGACACTCGAAGGGACTATCACCTTGGTGCATGCGTGCGTGCGACGCAAGGGCCTTTTCGCGCGCAAAGCCTACTCCGCAATACTGACAGACGAAGGGTTTGCGCGTGTCTGTTACCGGATATCTGCAAAAAAGCAAATTAAAAAATAATAATTACCACCCTGCTATACATATTTAACCATAGCAACAAATATTGTAGCATAATTAGTTGTCTTCTACCTAGTGATGCTGACAATTACATCATATGTTATTATTTTGGAAAATGGCATTAAGTACTCATAATCCTGTATATACAATTTTCCAGGCTCACGATAAAATTGTGCTTACACGTATATAGTCCAATTGGGCAAATGTAGGAATCTCAACAAAACATTAACAAAGATTTGAATGCTTTTAGTTCATGATGTGAACAGTATTCCTTGCTGCATTATAATACTTCTTCTATCTATACCTGACGATAGCTAAAAGGGGCCGGGACCCCTCTTGGGACCTATAAAATTAGCGAGGCACTCGAAAAAGTCGGGACATTAAGAAAAAACTGTTAAAAAAGTTGTTAAAAACCCAAAGAATATTGCTAATAAAAACCGAAATATATTAGTTATAGAATTCTAGTGTATATTATGTACAGTAAACAGACATTTATGTTTCCTCTTTTAGCCCTTTACACCTATGCACTGTGGTAGCTCGATCGGTGACGAGGATGTTATATGCGCAGCTGCACAACTAATAATAAAATTATCCAATAAGAAATTTGAATATTTGCATATCATTTACAAATTTTATATTGGTAATTTAACAATACCTAAAATATCCTAATATTTTAAGCATTATGTATGATCAGCCTCGACCACAAGGCGGAGAAAGGAAAGCTAACGTGATCTTTATGCGTGAAGTGATGTGCTATCCATAAATAACAATAAAAATAATAATTTTTCTATTCAAAATATTCAATTTCGTATGCTATATAGCAAATTTCTCCTCGAACTAATATTAAGTATCATTGAAACTCCGTTCTACTACAATTAATTACTTTACTTTTACTACTTTTTTTACTGTACTTTTACGCATACGAAAGAATAACTGAATAACGCAATTCGCAGAAAATAAATACAATTAATCAATTAATACAAGTCATGCATACACAAAATAACATTCAATCACACCCAATAGTTTGCCACATACATCACTTTAACAGTTTGTCCAAAGAACGGAGCAAAATATACATGTTATCAGAATAGTAGTGGCAAACATAACGTTTCTCTACGCCAGTCGTTAAAAACCTTTTCTGTTGTAGTACATTTGAAATGATTTCCAAAATTTGGTCCCAATTCAAAAGGGGGACAATTGTACAAACTCCGGCAGGGCTTTATGCATATTATAACTAGCAAGGAGTCCGTCATGGAATTGAATGAAATTCCAAACTTTGAAATTAATATCTTGCGAGTTGCGCATCCCTATATTATAAATCTAAAATTTTGCGGCTCAAACTTACGCGACACAGTGGTCTTAACACTTTTTTAACGAATTTGCAAAGGGACATGAATATGATAATATTATTAAACGGTAAATACTAAATTTGACAACTGTAAAATAGGCCATGACATTTTTTAATAAGCAAAAAAAAAGTGAAAATATAAATAAATATACAACATGCATTCATTTCAAACATTCCTTTGCATTTAAAACATGTAAAACTATGTAGAGATACATAGGAACAAAGAAATAAATTTAGACATACCGGTTTTCTCCTGATAAAAGTTCCGAACTTCCATCTCCACCACTTTCGTCAATTAACCGACCATCCTCTGTATAGTTGTACACCCGTGAACTGGGCCCCTGCTCGTCTTTGATTTTCCTCGCCAATTTCTTCGTTTTCTTGTGCATAAAATTAGGTTTCTGTCGCTTTCGCATTGACCCAAAGTCATCCTCCAATTCCTCCTCTAAGTTATCGGTTTCTGGCACATACGCATGAATCTTCAAATGATTCATGAGGTCAATCTTGCGAACATACCGTACACCACACAAATTGCACCCGTGTGGTTTATCCGTTTGATGTGCCACCATGTGATTCATCAGATTCGCCTTCTTACGGAATCGTCGACTGCAAAAATCACATGGATACGGCCGCATCGCCGAGTACTGATCCTGATCCGTTGGTAATGGGATCATAACATCATCTTCAGCCTGCTCATCTTCAACACCGATATCTTCCTCATGTCCAACGACAAGTTCGTTGCAAGTCTCCCAGTTATCGGCAACAACTTCTTCAGTAACGCAATCCATGTAAGCTGGATCAGGGACGAATTCCTGTGGATCGTCCATAACAAGTACCTCTTCAGTGAGGTAAACCACTCCATCGTCAGGCACAACCTCTTCAGAGTGCACGATGACTTCCTCGCAAACGTCTTCATAATCGCCTGTTTCTGCAATCATATTCTCATTGTCAATCCCACAGATCACTTCCTCGGTCTCGACGATCTCGCCGGCCTCCTCCCACGTGAGCGTATATTCCTCCTCCATGGCTGGAGATTCACACCATCGCCCCGAAAACAACTGTAAAGCCAAAACAAACTTAGCAACTTTTTGACGTGTGAGGTTATGGGTAATAAGGTTACATTTTTGAAAAATGTAAACAAACGACAAAAGAACGCTTGTGAAACGAAGAGTAACATTCGAATGCGTATTGCGGGCTAATATAAAGGCAACGCTCTGCCATTTTACGCGCGCGATGTACGCATAGCACATAACATGCAAGCGAATGGAGTGCAATCGAGATGTGTGACATTACATCATCTCGCTACAGGTGATGATGCAGAGACGTTGGGCTGAATTCGATGTCGATGTGCATTGCACGACATTTGCGCCGTTTTTTGTTGGTTGGGTTTCGCTACTTACTTACGTTTGGTTGTTGTTTGATGGGGTTCTGTTGAATACCTAACCAAGCATTCGTGGTCGACCTTCAACGGCGACGTCGCATCGTCGCTGCTGGCAGCGACTTCAAAATGGCGTACGTGTGTTGGTCGGAGCGCGCCTGATCCAGTCGGCTGCGCGTGTTTTTGCCAACGGCGCGAGAGCGCGTGTCTCGGATGGTGCAGCGAGGCGCGGATGGCGGCGGCGAGAACGTCTCCACGGGCGGCTGCGTTCGATTACAGGACGCGGCAACGCGCACACGGCGGTGGCGAAGCTTTTCGGGGGGCGCGATTCTACTGAACTAGGTTAACCCGCAAACGGCTAAATAACCTATAATCATGCGCCAATTTCGCTGAAAGTTGAAAACCGAACGCCGAAGCGCGCGGGGCGACAATACAACGTATTCGGCCAACTTCGGTTTCACCCGTTTGGAGATACAGTGTTGCCGTTTCCGGTGCCCACGCGAATGCATTCTGGGAGATTATGAAATTCAAATTAGAATTATTTTTATTTACATGTTCTTTGAAAACGTAAGTATCTTTTTTAAATGTACACAAATTTACATTTTGTAATTAGTTAGGATAAAATATTGGTTAGACCTAATTCCACATGTTATTACGTAATTTAAATTGCTATCAGTAAATTGGTGGGAACTAGTAATTCCAAATGAATATGTTATATTGCTGAAATTAGACTATAAGTACTGAAATTTTAATATTTTCAAATAATAATAAGAATGATTACATATTAAAATGGAGGATTTTTTTCGAGCTTGCACAGAACATTACATGGTTTAAACGTTATCAGTAAATTGGCGGGAATCGATAATCATCTGTGTATGGTATTTTTATAATTAAACAAATTGGTTATATTTATTGTATCAGGAAATTTATTCATTTGGCTTGAGCCGTTAATTCCTAATAAATAATTTCGGTAATGAAAGCGCATGATGTTATTTTGGCGGGAAACTTAGCGTATCAATGACTAATACCTACTTAATATTTTCAGCATTTACTATATCCATAATTCGAAATGAGTACATTCCAAGGATTGATCGCCGAATTTCCCGGGATAAGTGTGGACAAATTCACCGACTCTAATTGGAATTCAAGCATCTTCTTTCTGTCCCATGTTCACAGTGATCACATTGTTGGGCTCTCCGATTTTGACTTTCAAGATCATCTGCGCGAAACTAATCGAATAGTATACTCCCATGAAGTGTCCACGATTATTCTACGTAAGAAATTTCCTCGGGAACCGCAACAATTTCAATATTTACCCCTTCATGTGCCTACAACCATGCAAACATCTGATGGTGCTCAATTTACGATAACTTTACTGCTTGCTGGTCATTGTCCCGGATCTGTGATGTTCCTCTTCGAAAACGACAGGTGTAGAGTTCTATACACTGGAGATTTCCGCCTAAATATCGCTGAATTTAAAAAGTTTAAAGAATTATACACACCCCAGGGCGAGTTGAAACACATTAATAAAATCTATTTAGATACGACATTCATGCTGAAGCGTTATGAAAAATTTCCATCGAGAGAGGAATCGCTTCAGTCTCTTATTAAGCTGATTACAGAATGGCTAGAACTTGGTGAAAATCACGAGATCGATTTGGAAACGGGATATTATTATGGCGGCGAATATTTATTGGAGAAAATTTATGAAACGTTTCAAATGCCTGTGCATGTGGGCCGTGATGCGTATGACTGTTATCAATATTTTCCGAATATGGATAAATGTGTGACAAAGTCTGGGGTAGCAAGGATTCATTTGCATTGCGCTGGATTTAGAAGGTGCTGTTCTCGACCGGAAGCGAAAATAAAGACTATAATGTGTTCTGCTTGGGCTTGGAGGGACTGGAATGATGGCGAGGATGTACAAGAGGAAGAATGGAAAAGAGCAAGAGTTTGTTACTCTACTCACGCGTCTCTGCAAGAGATTCGAGATTTTCTTGCATTTTTGAACCCTGAAGATGTGGAAGCAAATGTAGAACATAGAGAACGAGATGGTTCTGTGTCAGTTGATATGACTGAAACGTTATCTCTTATTGACGAATGCATCCAGGGAAACTCGCCGATGAAACGTTCGCCTATGAAACAGATTGGTTTTGACAATTTGTATAACCTTAATTGCGGTGATAAAACTAGGTTATCTAAACGCGATCGAGAGGTTGGAAGTGAAAGCGACAGTGATGACGAGGTAAGAAGGTTACGTTTTATAAGAAAGAAAATGGTTGATTCCCAGACTTGTAAGGTAAAACGTGATCTCGGCTTTGATTTTGATCTCTCTGAGTAGTTATTAATTACTTACGTTAAGATATTACATTTTTTATGAAGTTCTTTGACTTAAATTACTTAATAACTTATATTGTGATGATAAAAATAGATTTGTAATTTGTAACAACGTACTTATTACCTTTCCATTGACAGTACTGACGATAAAATCGATTATTACATATATTGATATACTGCCTGAATTTTTAAAGGAAATAAATGGATGATGTATTCAATAATTAACAAAGATGTATGCTATATTTATATATATACGCATCTCTGTCCTCCTCCACTCCTTCGCTTCTTCTCCGCTACGATCATTGCGATGCACGCCAGCTCGACTCCCCTTTCATCTGGCCCTCTCCCAATTTCTCTGTCCCTCACTCCGCCCTCAATTGCTCCACGCTCTTGCCACAACCGCTTGATTGCCAACTCGGAGAGGCCCACCGATTCGTGCCCCCGCCACCTTCTCACTGCCCACCCATTGCACCCCTGCTAGCACATTACATCCACGCATTCTTTGCCAATCTCTCACTTCCCATTCTCTCCAACCCTTCCTTTTTCACTTTCATACTAAGCACACTTGTCTCCTGAAGAACTATATAGTTCGGAGTGGATCTCTCCAATTCCATCATGTTCTTCACCAGGTCTCCAATATATACCATTCCTCCAATCCTCATACTTCCACCTCATACAGCAAAATCGGTTTCATACAAGCACCCCACATGTTCATTCCTATATCCCAATTTCCTCCCCACATCCTATTTTTATCGTTCGTTCTGTATCCATTTTGTTATAAATAAAAGATTGTTAAGAATAATGACAAGCATAATTGTGATTACTATTGCCTTAAATTGTATACAATCCGTTTGCATACAGTTACATAATCTCTAAATACATTTCTCAAACGAAATACTTCTGGACATAACCCCAAAAAAGCTCATTTACTATCGTATCACCTATTTAAATGTAGTCTACGCGAATATAATTCCAGCATGAAAGTTTACACTCGCTGATGGGTGTCACAATTTATCTAACTTTAATGCAGGTGTTAAAACTAGGTTATTGAGAGAGTGACTGTGACGAGGAGGTTATAAGGTTGCGTCCTATAAGAAAGAAAATGGTTAAATCCTAGAGTTGTAAGGTAAATGATTAGTACAATATTTGTTATGAATGCAAAGCGAGATTCTGAAGCCAAAGGGTTTGAGAGTCCTTGCTGAGACAGTACGAGCACGAATGGGAAGATCAAAATTTTTGTCGAAAGTAATATGCAATGTGAGATGGTTAACGAAACATGAATTTCGCACTCAGTCGTATTCTTCATCCGAACACGAGTAGGAAGATCATGAAATGCTTGCCATGGTCTCAAAAGTAATATCGATATGAGATGGTTAACGAAACAAGAATTTCGCACTCAGTCGTATTCTTCTTTCGAACACGAGAAGGAAGATCAGTAGTAAGATAAGTAATTAATTACTTGCGTTAAGATATTATTTTTTATGAACTTCTATGATATAAATTGCTTAATCACTCATATTATGATGATAAAAATAGATTTGTACTTTGTACCAACGTGTATAAATTGAGGTTAATTATACATTACGTTTGAAAATTCTGGCGATAAAATAATTAAATAAATTAAGTTAAATTAAATAAATTGATGATGTATTCAATAATTTACAAATATGTGTGCTATATTTATATACAAATAATTTATTTTTATCGTTCGCTCTGTATCCATTCTGTAATAAACAGTACAATATTAAGAATAAATACAATGATGATAATCATAATTGTGATTAATATAACCTTAAATTGGGTACAATCCGTTCGCATACATTAATACCAGTAATTCTTGCAACTGTAACTTAACCTTTAAATGCATTTCTCAAAATAAATACCCCTGAACCTAACCTCAAAAACGCTCATTTACTATCGCATCACATACTTAAATGTAGTCTACGCGAATAGAATTCCAGCATGAAAGTTTACACTTGCTGTTGGAACGCAATGCCTGCCATTGTCATACACATTACGTATGTTAATATTCTGTAGAAACTAGAAACATAAACTACGGTAATATTTGCGTATGTTTTTGTGACCTCGTTTCGCCTTTATGCGTTTTGCAACATTTTTACGCTCTTACTTACGATTAGTGTACCGAATTAAACATAGTCAATTTTATATAGTACATCTGCTTATTCTCTTAATATATAATTCTTTAGTTTTCTGTTCTTTTATCAGTAATGGTACATAAATATGATATAATTTCTATACTTTTTTTGTAAATAGTGTGTGTAATAATAATACAATTGGTAGTAAAAAATAATGGTAAGTGCGTAATAAAGATGTTTTACTAATTTAGGTCTTAAACGGTTATAATCTTGAAAAAAAGTTCATTGTATTGGGAAGTTCTAGAAACTACAGACACTTTCGACCAATGAAACATATTATGGAGTTAATAAATCGAAGTTACTTAACCTAAAATGGAAAAGTGACGGTTTGAGACCTATAATAGCCTCAAAAGTAAACTGAATATATAAAAAGTATGTATACGGTCGTTATTTGTACTTAAAACAATTGTAATCTTCTTTTTTATGAAATTATGTATGTAAAGTACGATGGAATTGAGACAGAATCCACGAAAATAAGTATACCCAAATATCAAAAATAAAACGCTATTTTCTCTATATGTAAATGAAATATTAGGACGAAAAAGATATCCTGATTACTTTATACTACACAATGAAATAATTCTTAGGTTAATTCATCACCTTAAAAACTTGAATAACAATTTAAGACCTAAATTAGTTTAAAAACTATACAAGTGCAAGAAGTCAATATACAGTCGTAAATTGTACGTAAAGCAATAGTTACTTTTGATTAAATCCGTTTACGTGTGCAAATGAGTAATACAATCGATTACAAATACGCAACTCGCAACATTCGCTAGAATTACGTTAATTATACATAGTATTCAAATCGGTGGAACAATGGAATATTCTGGCAGTTATCGTACAAATGTATTTATATATCATCGTCAAATGTTTTGCATCTTCATCAAATGTGTCTTGTTTAATTACTCGTCTACAGGCTACGCAGTTGTTGCGCTATTGTTACTGAAATTATGCGTCTGTCCCTCATCAGTTTTGCGTAACTCTGTAAGTTTGTAACATTATCATAAATTTGGCTTGATTTCCTGCGGAGACATGTTTAATTATTTTTGTATTCGCTTTTAATCAACCTGTTACCACTTGCGTTTGGTCCAATCACGACGTATAATAAGATTCAACTAATTACAGTATGGCTTATCAAATTGTATGTGGGGCTTTAAAAAGCACGAAGCGTGATAAATATGTAACCTTCACATCACATTTTATGTCCATGTTTTCATATTGAAATAATGCAATATAAACAAAAAAGAAATGAAATATTCCTTTTTGGTGCTGTCCAAAATTCGATTTTCTATTATTATGGTGTGTTGGTTGCATAATTACCAAACTCCTTACCCCTTAAAAGGAGAAAGTTTGGGATTAAGGAGGTAAACATTCGTCAACTTATCTAATATATCTCTATGCCATGCCTCATAACGCTCGTCAATATATTCTATAAGTCATGGAGTAAACGAATAGATGTCAAAGTACAAAGTGTACATCAAACGAAGACGGATTTAAGTCGGTTTCATCATTTTGTTTTGCTTGATTTCGATATGTCTCACTTTAGTTGCAAAGTTTTCGTATAAAATCGTAAGAAAAAAGAATGTAATAAATTCGTTTAACATAATGCCCATTTCGTGTAACTTTCAAAAGAAAAGTCGCACCCAGCATAAAAACAACTTCACAAAACAACGAAATTATAGCATTATTGACATTATAAAGTCTTTTTGCATAAATTGATTTCATCAGCTACGTATTCAATCACGCGAATACAATTTACAATTACGTTTTGTATGCGTTCTGCTACAAGTTATCAATGATCATTTCGTGTTATCTTCCATCTCCATCATGTATGTTATCATCCTATAAATATGCGATTTTAAAGTTTAATGCTATCAATGTTTTGCAGTTTGTTTTTACTGTTTGTTAGTTTTTTTCTTTATCTTCTTAGTGAATTAGTATAAGTCTTGTGAACACACAGCTAGCCTGCCCGGGTTGTCTCTCAGTCTCGCGATCATCATGCACTCACTCACAAATATTTATCACCAGTTTTGTTCGTCAAACTTGTTTACAGTAATCCGTAATTTCGTGTGTAATTTTTAACAAAACGCAGTGTATAGGTTAGTTTTTTTTTTTGCCTTCGTCTACACCAATTGCCGAGAGATACGCAATAACCTAAAAACTCAACGAGAACACAACCAAAGCGCGCTTAACCAAACTCTTTTCCTTAAAGTTTGCCAACATAACTCGAAATTATATACAATCACTAAACAAAGAAAACTAAACTAAGAATAACGTCGAAACACAAAAACAAATACACAAGTTCCAAAGATACGAATACAGTAGATCATCACAGCCTCGCAAACATACATTCGCACAGCATACACACTCGCATGCATACGTTTACAATATAGTCACGTCCATGTTAAATTGTCTACGTCTATACGTTCACGCAGTACAGCTATCGTCACACACACGCACTCATGCATATCACATTCGCAGCACTCACAACACGAGAGAGAAGCGCGTTCTTCTTGCGTCTTTTTGTTGGAACTAATCGTCGTTCTCGGCGCGCGCTCGCGTAAATTTGCGACCAGCAAATCATCCGTCATACACTGTCGCCTGAGTGTGAACGCTATGCGCTCACAGAAGGCGCCAGTGGGTGGCGGCTGCTGCGTCGCTGCGTTTCTTTATTTGGGCGCGTCCTTACGATCAGAGAACAACGTCGGGCAGACTATGTGGCCACTAGGCGCGCGAATCATTCTCGTGGTGGACGATCTTTCTCTCCTTGTAGTAGATCTCCTCCGACTCCTTGTCGCACATCAGCAGGACGATGCCGCCGAAAAGGAAGATCGCTGCGCCCCAACCAACGCCGTACGCCCAGCCGAACTCCCATATCGTGCGATTGCCCAAGTTCAACTCGGCGGCGAAACATACCGGGTAGATTACTAGTGCCATTATGATTGCAACCACTGAAAATTACAGAAAAAAGACATCAGTATAATCAAGAAGGAATATTTCATGTTTATGACTATGAACCTCTTCAATACAATATAAGTAGTATTAGTATCAGTTTCATGTTCTTGTGCTTGATTTTAGACTCATTTTAGTTTGCAACGAAACATTAAATATGTTTAACTCTGTGTCCAATTCGTGATATTTAATTTAATGAATATGTTTATTAACAAAAAAACAATTTACAAAAAATGCATTTTTGAGCGATTCGTATATTCATTGTGTATTATCACTCCTCAATAATGACACCATCATTACTCAGATTTGTGAAGAATCAGATTGTCTAGATTTAGATAAGGGTTTTAATTCTATGACTGTCTTGTGCAGAGGTGCCCAAACTTTTTGCTGTAAGGGTCAAAATCCATTACCTCCCTCGTTGACGAACGGCGGGATTAATTTTTTTTTGACGAATCGGGGTACCTTTTAACGGAAAGGATACTTAAAGATGCCCTCTATATCTTTTCCGAGTTATTTGAGTATTTAAAAATAAGTCATTGTTCCTTGAAATACTAGATATTTATTCTGTTCGAATGTCGATTATCTCGAAAATATGTTTTTACATTTATAAATGCCAAATATATTACAATTTGGTATCGTGCTGCCTGACTATTTACAAATACAAATATATTGGCCAAATTTTTCTCAATTTTTGTTCCTTTTATGTTGGGTCTCGAGTAAGAGCGTCAAGTATCGGTAATGAAAGGTACAATAGGTCCGAAGTAATAGCTCCACAAAACTTCGTAGAGTTGCATAGTCCATTTAATAAATACAGAAGCCATATCTGGACACTTAAAGCAATAATAAATTTTATAGTTATTGAATTATTTCATGGATTTAAGCCATGCTTGAAAAATCTTGAAAAAACTACCAACAAATAGCAAATAGTAAATACCAATTGTTTCATAAATTTTGACAATATATTGTATTTCACTATATTATATATCATGAAAAAAAAACTATTTTTAATTATTCTGATAATGGGATAGTAGGATATGAATCATAACAGGGACTCATACTATTGTTTGAAATTAGTCATATTATTGTAATAATAATCAACATGTTTGCATCAGAGTATAAAACAGCGCATATCAAATTGTAGGGCGACACCTAGCTCCGAGCCTCGACAAAACTTGCAAAAATTCAAAATATATACGTTATTGAATCGTTAGTCCCAAAGAATAGTGCCGAAATGTGTATTTGTACCTGATATATGAAAGAGCATACAAATTACCTCTTTTTTATTAACATTGTTTTAAATTTTGTATAGAAAAAGAAATGTATTTTCTCGGTCGGGAAATATTATAAAATATCGTACCGGGCCGTGGGTACAAAGTTTGGGAAACACTGATGTATACGATAAATTTAAAGTGTATGTGGACGTTTGAAATTTATACAAATTCTATATTGTGTTAAACGGATCTTCACACAAAATTGAAATAAATATAAATGAATCAAGTTGCAGTTGGAAAACCTACAGAGATTCAACATGGAATCCTATAATCAATGCCACCATTGCATAGTTCCACTATGCTAATTGCAATAACTTTTTTTTCACTTTAATTTCTATTTCTTATACTTGGTGAACATCGTGATACCATCGGGGTGTCTACCTTCTGCACCATACTTTTCGATAAAAAAAGTATATACTTACGAGCAATTCCCATAGCAACAACCGCCAGACGATAGTACTTATATTTGGTGTGATGTTCTTTCGTTCGCAGCCCTAAGCCAGTGAGCACTGTCGCCACAAGATCAGCAAGTAGCGTGATGATGCACAAGCCAGCAGCGGCACGAATATACCCAGCATCCCGCGACGGATAACACCCAACCGGCTCCTGCATATTGAAAGGAAGAGGCTGTGGTGCACCCTCCTCGATGCAGTGCAGAAACAGGCCTTGCCGCCAACCGGCCGCCATCAGCCAATCCGTCGATGCCAAACCCATGATCATTAAAATAATCACGATCAGGCCGCATATAAATGCAATCACCTAAAAACAATTACCTTTTATTAGCACACGCACACAACTAATAACAATGAATCCAAACAAACATTTCTGTAGCGCGTTTTACGCACGGCAAGTTGTGCTTTCACCTCAGACATTTCCAATCACAACACACTGGAAGTCTACTGGCACCCAACCTAGCGTATCATCTACCTGATATCTCTATACTCGAACAAATAATGAGATATCTAGTTTACAAATAACGAAGGCGGTTGACGACTGATAAGCGCTGTATTACAACAATTGTGACGCTCTCAACCACAGCAGTCGGTTGCTGCAGGTGAAGTTGTTTTATTCATGATTCAAACCGCTTATCGATGTGAAATAGTTTAAGCAGTGAAAGCAATGTATTCGACAGACGTGGGCACAAAGTCATTAACAAACACGTCATAATAGCACTCAAAAGGCGATTAAAACAATGGATTTGTTCGAGGAAATATTAAACTGATTGTTGAGTCATAAAATATAGTATATATTGAACGCAATAGTGGGGAATAATTGTTTTACGCAAATCCATTTACCTGTGCGATCTGATTCTCCGCCATTAAAGCAAATTTTCACGCACGAGTCTCGAATGCAAAGATCAAACCCCTGCTGTCCTATTATAGGTTGATTCAGCACAGCGTTGAACAATTCACTCAACCAGGTGAGGGATGGGGAACCGACGAGGACGAATACAGCGTCTGCTCGCGCTCTTCATCCTCTCGGCGACGATTCACTGCGTCGTCGACGAGAAGCTGACCATCGCGAGCGAACAATGTCGCGCTCCAGGTGCGCAGCGAAATACGTTTCCGCCAAATACACTACGCTATTGTAGTCACTGGGTTTGGCGCTTTGAATAGGGGATTGTGTTAGCGACGTTGGAAGCTTTTGGAGGGCAGTTGCCCAGTCTGAGGGTTTGCTAAAGCGCCCTAAGAATAAACGCCAGCTATGCGACCGACAGCCGGGGGTGCGCTAAACAACAGGAATAGAACGAACCCTACCCTACACCGACGCGATTAAAATCGATTGGCGGGTAGCTGGCGGGCTGAAATCATACTCGTAAACCCCACCAACCGCCCCCGTTCCGATAGGGTGATGCTAAAACACCCCGAAAACAACGCTTTCTCTATAAAACAATATTTGCATTCATAAAACTCTTTATAACCAAAAACGGAGACGCAACCGAATAAATAACATTTTTTAAATCAATTTATGAGTCTCAAAATATATTTTGATAATTTTGGAGGGTTTAAAAGTAAATCTACCCTGTATATGTAGCAATGCGCTTCCACTGCCTCCAACTGCCGCCACCATTGCTTCGTCTGCTTACTGCATTCTAGTAAATTTTGAACCATTACAATTTGCAGTGTACCATACAGAAAAATGCTTATCAGATATTTGTTATTACCTTTAACGGCCGTGTGATTGTTACAGTCTCAATCGTCGTCTGTGGAGTCGCCATGGTGATATCTTATCAGCTCACAAACTCTCACCAGCACCTGTACACAAACATAACCTGTCTGTACGAAAACAAAAGTTGTTTATCCAACGCTGGTTACTATGGCGATTTGGCACAACTCGTAAAATTTTAAACTTTTCTTCGATTTCTTCTACTATTCTTCTTCTTTGTAGTTCATCAGTGTTTCCGACGTTACTGCATTGTTCAAAAATGGAAGACTTTCATTGGAAACGCAACATTAACGTGAATTTGCATAAGAATAATGGGAAAACATCGACTTTTATTCACACGCACAATTTCAAGAAGAAGCGAAATGTAGTATGCATAACCATATGAATTCAGTCTAATCTGTGTACTGTTCTTGTGCTATTTAAAGGCGACTGTAATGTAAACGTACGTGCAGAACAGTGAACAGCAGCGTTTACTTTGCACACTTTGCACTAATGCTGATGCATTTCACCATTTATGGGTAATTGTGTCACTGCAAACTATCCGTCTTGTTATTCACCACTTCACTTGGTCATTACGCGCAACGTTAGCGTGTGGGTTGTTGTCAACAGGAGGTAATTTTTGCAAGATTAGCCGCAGAATCACTTAGCACGACATTGAATACACTTAACCCTTGCAGGGTGATGTGGTGACACAGAGTGAGCATCCGTTTGATTCATTCATTAGGCGATTGCAGCGTTGTGTTTGGAGCCGTTTAGTGCTGAGTTTCTTTTATTTCGCGGCGGTTTACTTTCGGTATACGCGTGTTGTGCGTTGCTGCGGGATGACGCACGTTTCTGGCTATAAACTGGCCCGCGTCGAGAGAAAGCGAATGCAGACGAACTTTGGCTGCAAAGTCTGCGTGATGTTGAGATTTTTTGGGGGGTTTGGCAAGCTATTACTTCGATTTTGGGACGAATCTCACACTGAAAAAGAAGAAATTTGAAATTTATTATAATGGAAACTAAAATATACTTTGACTATATATTTATTTACAATACTTTAATTTGTTTTATCCACAATTTGCTAGTAAATAAAAAAATGTCTAAAAACATGTATGATAGATTTTGATGTAATTTTGATTATATATAGTTAAGTTTCATAGTTTTCTTAACATGAGTAGCACTTACCAACAGAAGTTGGTAAGTTCTACTACTTGCCAACAGATGGCGCCTTCAGTAGTGTTATTGGCACTGAATTAGTTTATAATTAGTTAATAGTTGTTCACATAATACAAAAATGCCCATCTGGGCAGCCTAGTGGTAGCATCTGCGCTTACCACGTAGGAGTACGGGGTTCGATTTTCCGAGGTGGGCAATCCACCGGGTGAATATTATTCACCCACAACTTACCACAAACACTTACAACACTAAAAACATTCAAAACTCAACATTCAACACACAACTACTACCACACAACAACTACTACACAAAAAAAACAATACAAATTGTAAACACCACAAAATTGTAAACATACAAATATATATGTACAAACCCGGCGGAAAAACCTTAGGGTTGATAGCCATTAAAATATATACATTAATTTTTTTAATACAAAAATGTAAAATGTTTTTATGTATGATGTAGAAGTTTGGGGTTTAGACGAAAGGGAAATCTTGGAGCAAGCGCAAGCGGCTCGAAAAGTCCACGCCACGATATACAGCCCTCCAAGTCACAAGAAGAATGTCTATAAAATGGGAGGGTGCGTGGAAAATTGCGAGCTATGAGGAATGCCTATATAAAATTGGCGACGAAAGATTGATTAAGAATATTTGGGAATGGTGTATAAGAAAATCTGAATGGATGAAAGTTAGGAAGAAACCTTAGGGGAAGAAGTTGACCATACGCTCTACTCAGAATCGCTGGAGACGAATTTTTGCAGGAGTCGAGGAGAGATAGCAGAACAAGAGAGACAAGGTAAAATTAAGAATAGTGGAATGGGCCAGGGGATGGGAGAATGCAAGACAACTCAAAGGTTGGTCTTATCACGGAGTACAAATTCTATTTTCTGCAAGTAAATTCATTTTAAATACTACAACTATTCCGAAAAAACTTATACCCTAAGAATTCTTATTAAACAGATCATTTGAGAAAAAAGCTTGGGATTTTGCTTGAGCCTTCGCTACTAGACTACCTGGAATTGGTGCACAGCGTTCAGCTGTACATCCTATTATAAAAGGAAATATTTGGCACTTTCTTTAGCGCAGTATTTCCTCTTAAGGACATTTATAAGTTCAAAGTATTTCCTCTTAAGGACATTTATAAGCTGAAAGTAGCCAAAAAATCCGGAAGATATACAGGCCAGTGGCCTCTTCCCCATCAGCGAGTGGTGTTGTAATGAAAGAAAAAGGCAGAAAAATCCTACAAATGTTAAAATGAAGCAGCCTGTGTACTGATATAGACTAAGGGTATTATTAACCTGAATAGTATAAACTATTTTATAAATTATCCCAGATACTTTAGAACGATTTGGTAACTATAGAGCAGTATAACATGCATTTCGTATCAAATATTTCATCCAATTGACATTACATTATTAACGAAATGTTCCTTATTTCCGGATTCCTAGTCACCATTAATCCCTGGCATTTATATTATATTAATGATGAATTATGAGGTCACTGTGTAATTGATTTTTAATTGTGCAAATATCATGTGGATATAATGAATTTAAATTATTAATACTCAAACTCCAAATTTATGAAATATAATTGTTATGAAAATAAATCGAATATGTCCATCCATTGTCGTGAAAACAACAAAAGCTAGAAAATACAATACATTGTCAAATAGTACTTGACAATTGCTATAATATGTGCATTTAAATTTTGATCCTTCTGGGAGCCTCTAATACATTACGTACGATATTTTATTCGGAACAACATTTCCTCATCATGCGTGATCCGCAAACAATCGTCGAGTTTTTGGGAGACAAAAGCGCCATCAGAACATAATACGCGCTTATATCGTGTACTTTCGCCATTATGTTAGAGTGGATATGACGATGACGCAATGCGGGGGTTGCACAAAAGTTGTTCATATTCGCACACTAATAAATCTACGTTAAAATACATACATGTGCGAAGCGCCCTTGCGAAGGTGAATATAAAACTTGATACGTCGTGACGCCTGGAACTTCACCGCTCTTGCGCTTTTAGTTTCACTCATACTTGTCACTTGCGGGTGTGAGGAGCATGAGCAGCATGCTGTTAAGATTATTGTCGCCGTCGCATATGGCCGGAACTCTCAACAGAATTTTCGCGTTCGTGTTTACATTCACGTTCGCAATGTTCACGAATTGTCGACACTCATCATCAGTCTTTGCATGTTGTATGCAACCCACGAATAACTATATGTTTGTAGGACGTGAGATGAAGTTACGATTTACAAGGCCATTTACAAATAGCATTGCAGACGACCAGGTAATCCTGGCCTAAGATGAGCAAGACACCACCTATATGTATCGGTAGCTAATGGAAGGGTTTGAAGCATACAACAATGAGAAAATGAAATACTTGGCCGAGGGGAAAGAAGGAGACAATCTAAAAATTGACAACATCATGATTGAGAATGTAAGGGTATAACCTTTATTTCCTAGGGTGTGTGGCGGTCACCAAGCCCGAATCCCGCACGAAGCAAGTAGAAACATCAACATCCGCCAAAATCCTAATCATCCAGATATAAACATCCCGAAAGCTGACACGTCGAAATCGTCACTGCGAGAACGTAACTCTCGCGTTTCCGCGGTGACAATTTCTCACAATCTGCAGTCTGCCACCGCAGTTCGTCACCGAGGTCTATCGTTAGCAGAAAGTCTTCTCCTGCGAGACCGGCGTCATCAGCGAGTCCGTCGTCATCAACGAATCCGTCTTCATCTACGTTATCTCTTTTATTGTGTCACAACAACACCACAGGCGTAACCCGCATAAAGCGTAAGGTTGAGAAGGGCAGGAGTAAAATACCACACATTCATAGTCTGCCTTGTAGATAAAGCATCTTCTTCCTTTTTTCTACACTTAGCATATTCCTCTTCGAGAGCTACTTGTTTAGATAGCCATTCCACCTTTTCCGTGACATCCTGTGTTATGCTTTCGCTTGGTGATTTGTCTCCATCGATTCTCTCTATTAGAGTTTCCAACCTGCTTGTGTGGTCGTTCACTATTTTACTGCGCTGGGCCTATACCTATTTGTTGACGCAGGTTTCTTGATAGTTTTCCCTGCAATCCCACATTAAACTTGCATTAGTATTGCCTTGTCTCATGTCTTGCTTCAGCTATGCATGATCTAATTTGTCTGGCCTGGCCCCCTTCTTAATTGGCATTATCAAGACCTTCAGAAAGTTCCAAAGAATGTCTTTGATTCTTATTCATCTTATATGCACCAGGTTATTCACACAGTTATCTTTTCAATTACAATGTTGTAATTTAATTTGCCCTTAAATGCCTTGTAGTTGTGGTGTTATTTTCAATGCATTTCGGGTTATTCACAGAGAAAATTAACGTTTCTCAAATATGTAAACCAAGGACGTTAAATTCAGAAGCTGACTATGGCCAAATAAACAATTTCAAAGTGAAGGCTCATGAGCTACAACTAGTTTAATTTGCTTCGGAAATATTGACTATGGCTAAAAATGGTCATCTTAGGCCCCGAAAATGACACCCGTGTTGTAAACCATAAACTGATTCAAGTCTATAATCGGTGGAATGAGATAATGTTCTTCTTTCATGCCTATAATTAAAGACATTGTCACGAAGGCGAAAAGCTGATTAAGAAATTCATATTAAATAACAGGAAAACCACTTCTGGAAAGTTTAGTCCAAAGACATATTTTGGGTAGATTAGATGTAAATTTAGGAAATCGAAATAATTCTAGGAGGCATACAAGGGGCGTATCGATAAGCATGTGTGCACCGAAATGTGTGCACCATACGATAAGAGTAACGAACAAACAAGTAACGGAAATCACAAGTGCATACGTGACTTAAGCAATGCTTCGGAAAGTGGTACCACGCGCCATTCAGATGGTGAGAACTACGAGACCGCGTAGGCGGAAATCAGAATATATTCCAATGACCAAGGGGTGGTAGAGACAGTCAGTTAGTTGTTGGGCAGTTGGTTACAGGGACTGAGTTAATGAATGGGTAGCGGCTTAGACAATCGTTACAGTAAACTCGGTTAGTCTTAATTGGTCAGTTCGGGCTTAATTTGCGAGCTAGTATGTCACTAGTTGTTCGGTCGAGTGTTCTTTAACTGTGTAAAATTTATACGTGTATAAGAGGTGTTAAATCAATATATTGTTATGTTAAAACTATTCGTGTGTTATGTGAGTGTTCATCACCTTGAAGCCAACCCCATAGTCTTGCACCCCACAGCCTAGCTAGCCAGCACGAGTGAAGTATTAGCATGAGAAGGTACCTGTTTAGTTTGAACAGCCATGTCCAGCCAACGAGCAGAGAAATCTTCCACGACCTCTGAATCGTCCTCGCACGGTCCAGAGATGTGCATCGATAAATGGTAAGTACCATTTATAAGTATCCCCGTACAACGTACAATGCGTACAACGCGGTAGCACGTCGAGCGAGAGTAGCAAAAAGCCAAGCGAGTCAACTCCTAAAAGAAAACCCCCGTGCGAAAACCACCGATGCATCTGGTAAAGACCGCCAAAACGCACCTAACGCCACATTTTGTGGAAGGTATCACCGGTCCGATAGGTTACAACATATTTACATGGGCACGTCAGTTTTTTAAGTCTGAAAAAAAACAAATCTGGTAGTGATAATAGAGCAAAATCCTTTCGAGTCACAATGCAATAAACCTGCAAAATGTACCCCATTCCCGGAAGTTCAATAAAATTCCAAAGGGATCTTGCTATTGGCGACCCCCCTTTCCGACAAAGTTCCAAAAAGTCTCAAAGTCCCCCCATGTCTCGAAATAATGCCGAAAATGATTATTTTCGAAGTACATGATTTCTAAGGACTGCGCACCATGCATTTATATGCTAGCCATAAAAGGTAGGAATTGAAACTTATTCGTCTCCACTCCATTCACCCTAAAACTTTGGACTGTGGTTGCCTAATTGAGGTCAACACATATTAAATGAACACTAATTACTTAATATCTAAAATTAGAGGAAGTTAAGATAAATCCTCTTGATTTGGGTTTACGTAAAGTCCCCTAAGACTGATTAAGATAGAGCGAGTTTAATTAGTTGGACATAGATTTGGTCAACACATCAATCAATCCCATTTAAAACTTCAACTTTAATGACCCTCTATTTATATTCAAAATTGATGAGGGTTTTCCGCACAAACAATTGGTAATTTACGTAAGATTAACCAAGCTCAAATTTAAGTCCAAAGATTACCCAATCGCCCACACTCGTAACCAACTAAGCTCTCGAGTTTTGCTTACCATTTGTATTCATTATTCACACGCTTCGCGCGAAATTAGCAGTGCTGAGACACATGACGAATAATTGGAACGACTGCCATTGTTTTCACTTGTTCCGTTTGAGTTGTCGCATTAAAGTCTTAGCGACACGCTGCCGAACAAAAGAACAACTCTCCAAACCTCCCCTTTAACCTTAATGTGGAACTTATATAGGTTAGGACCTTTTTGTGTTTGGCAACCAAGTAATTTGTTACGAGAACGTAATAAAATTTACAACAAATTATTTATCCAACGCACAACATTTGGGGAAGTTTTGGAAAATTGGAATGTGTTCTCTTTCGTTTTCGTTTTCTATCACATTGTATGCGACCCCCCTAAACACAATGAACCATGCCCGGAAGAATGAAAAATGACACCAACGTCCTTGCATTCGGTAGACGCGTGTGCGCTTTCCCGAATAATTTCCCGAGTTCTGAACAGTGCTCCGCAATATTCGTCTTCCCAACTCGCCACTTTCTCTCATTTCGTGCAGATTTCCATTTCCATTTTCCGCTGTTCAGCTTCCGTGACTCGGTTTTGTTCACTGCTTCTTATTATTTCGTCCGGAAGAAAATTCCTGCACTGTTGCCGGTGTGGAATATCAACGACAATGTTTGATTGGCGTCGGTGTCGAATAGTGCCCAACACGACCAGGGAAAGTCGACGAAAGCGTTCGGAAAACATTCGGATGTTGCTGATTCGTAGCGAACTGTTGCTGGGACCAAAGACAAACTCTCGCCTCTGGCCTTCGGTTATATCGGGGGAGTGTTGATTTTTTTTCGCAACGGATGGCTAGGGTTCGCTTTTGTAGATCTTTCAGACGATGGGTCTGTGTTCCATTTCGATGCTCTTGTCTTCTTGCCTCTTTGTTGTTTGCGTCCGTCTTGGATTCGTTCGTTCATATGGAGTTCTGAGTTCTGAGGTCCTGAGGGAATCGAAAGAAATCAACTTGGGTCGGCGTTACTTCACTTACTTCACACAAGTAACAATAATAAATAAAGGAGATATGTGGGTCTGTGTGGGTCGTGACTTGCAAGATGTGAGCAGTCTATCATGGAAAATGGGAACTATTTATATTTTTGGTTCCCGGGCGTTACAACTTTTATTGAATTAGTTGGAACTATTCTAGGAAAAGCGGAAACAACTTCGAACCTTGAAACTAAAATAAACATTTATACAACCTATAAACAATTGATTACCTCATCATGGAAGTAATTAATGTAACGTAATTAAATTTTATTACAGTTTAAGCTAAAATTTATTAAAGGTTATGGTATAAGTTAAAGTCAATTAGTCTAAATGCGATTTATAATTAGTTTTAAAGAACATATAATTAAACTTTAAAGGCATTTCTTTCTCTTGTTCATTCCTTTTTCCGATAATAGGTAAACTAACCTAATTTGAAAAGTTGAATTACCATGATTTGTATTATTCTAATTCGGATGGAAATTGATTCGAAAATTATTGCCTATAAATTGAAATTAACTGGATTAAAATTTAATGATTATTTTACAATAGAGTTTATATGATCTATAAATTTTTAAACCAGTAGTTATAGATGGGAGTAATTTAATATAATAAATAAAATAAATTAATAGCAGAGGAAGTAGAACAGCGGGAAACGCAGAGTAGGATCGTCATCAGCACCTACAAACTACATTACAAAGAATACAGAAGACTGGGTAAAACCAGAATACTTTAATAATAAGAACTTGACTAGAAGCGAGAAAGTGGTGATGGTAAGGGCGGGTGGCGGGTCGAAAGGCATGTGACATTTTTATACTTGGGTCCCAGAGTATATAAGATGTGTGCTATATACGAAGGGAGTGGATACCTCGGGTACTCCTAGCAGGAGAATGAAATGTGACGGTGAAGCAAAGGATCTGGGCGGTGTGGATGAGAGGGAAGTAGATAAAACAAGAAGATGGTTGGGTCATATGGCAACAATGGCAGGGGCAAGCAGAAGGAGGAGAGCACAACGGAAAGGCCGTGTATGAAAGCTGTTGGAGAAGAGGACAAGAAAAAGCTGATTTGTTGGTTATTATTTTAAGTTTGATGTATAGTATGAAGATTATATTCTTTTGGTTGTATTTTTTTGTTATCCTGTATATATCTGGAATGCGTGCGCACTGGTTATGCGTTGTACCGCAAAGGTCCCGGGTCCACTTTCCCAAGTTCTGAATAAGGAGGACAGTTGGGCGATAGGCCGGCAATTCTTTCCCGTAAAAACACACATATGCTAATCCACGTACGGTGAGACCCGGTCAAGCTGACGTGTTCGGAAGGCGATGTCAAAAACTATACAATCAATAAACAATATTCTCTATATATTCATGTTATTCGGTATGTTAGAGATACCAAGGGGGGAGAAGTATGCTTATATATAATAATATATGTTTTTAACAAAATATAACACAACATAGATCCCTGTGATGTTGATTTATTGTAACTAGCTTAAAATTAACCAAAGAGCCAATGCACTTACTATATTTGACAGACATATCAATAAAGCTTCCATATCAATGATGTTATCACAAAAGCATTGAACTCCAGAGTTATTTGGTAAAGTTATTGGCGATTTGAAAGAGATTCCATTCAAGGTTTAATGAACCGCGAAGCCGACCGCAGACATTGTCCGAAATTCAGTTCCTTATTGACGGAGCATTTCACGCCATTCACACCGAATGCCGTCAACGCATTCTCGAGCGGCCTCCCCCGGGAGCTGTTAATTCGGATCGCATCGATTCGTGCCGCGCTGACTTTATCAAATTTGCCGCGCAAAACCTTAAAACACGCCGCCAACTACCGCTGCTCCATCAGCCTCAAATTACATCATCGTCGATTCATCTTCCCCGTAATACTACCCAACTCACGTACCAATTTCAATATCTATTTTTAACCGTACATATCTCTGCTAGAGAACCCTGTTGATAGCTAATTAGATTTCTGGTAAAGTATGTTACAAGATTTTTGGTGGAAGAAAGTTATATTAAGTTAAAGTCTTTTAAGGTTCGTTAAAGGTTATAAAATTAATCAAGAAGTTTGGTATTATAAAGTTTTGCTAGGTTATGATTGATAGATCCCAACTGTAATATCAGTTTTCACACATATTCTGTAAGAAATCTTGTTTACTTTTAATAAAATTACTCGTGAAATTACTGGTAAAGTTTGCTATTAAAGCAAAAAAACGTTGATTTCTTTTGGAAAAACGACGCAAAACGGCGCACAATCGAGTTAACAAAAATTATTGCAATATATGTTTTACCCCTACAAAATTTTCATCCTAATCTGAGACGGGCAATTTTGACAGTCCCCATGTACTTTAACTTTACTCAACTTTAATTTCATAAGTTTTTATTTTAGTTATTTTTAAAAGCGTACCCATCTCTATTATCCACTCATCAATGGTGAGTTTTTCAAAGGGTTCTGGTCCCATAATCTTTATGCTGGCTGGTTGTAGCTAGGTTTAGCTAAACAGATACCTTCTCTCGCTGGCTGGCTGCTCTAGATGCTCGGTCTTAGGTGATGGGATGACATTATATGACAAAGTCCCTCGAGGTCAGCTGATAAAGTGTCTAAGAAAACAGGGTGTAAGTACGGAGATTGTTAGCTGGGTGGGCAGGATATATGGTGAAACGTGGGCTGTGGCAAAAATGAATGAGCGTATGTCTGAAAGGATTAGGAGTGGAAGAGGTGTGAGACAGGGATGCCCGTTGAGTCCGCTTCTGTTTAATCTGTATCTAAGTGATATGAAGGAGGGTTTACGGAAAGGGTAAGATAGCGGGGTTGTGATTTGTAGAAGAAAAGTATAGATGCTGGCGTATGCTGACGATGTGGTGCTCCTGGCAAGGGACAGGGAAAGCATGCAGCGTATGTTTGAAAAGGTTGAAAGGTATATGGTTAGAAGAGGACTGAGTGTGAATGTGGAGAAGACGAAATAGATGCTAGTTAAGAATGTAGGTGGGAGAAAAAGTGTGGAATGCTTGAAATGGAAAGAGGAAATGATCGAGAGAGTCGATGTTTTCAAATACCTTGCGTTTTTGATTAACGCGAATGGTAAGTGGGGAGAGCATGTGAGATGGATACAAGGAAATGCAAGGAGTGCATGGGGGTGTGTGAAACTGAAGTGGGGGAATATGTGGGGAAATAACTAGGATGTGGCATTAAGGCTGTGGGATGCATGTGTCAAGCAGAGACTGTTGTATGGTGTGGAAGTGTGGGGACTATGTGAATGGGAAGCATTAGAGAGAGAACAAACGTGGTTCATCAAAGATATTTTGGGCCTCGAAAGATTCACTCCCAGGTATATTGTAATGCAATAGATAGGGAGAATGTCTGTTAAATGGGAGTCGGTTAGCAGGGTTGTAAGGTTTGAGGAGAGAGTGAGTAGAATGGAAAGCGGAAGATTGGTGAAGGATATATGGAAATGGTGTGCTAGTAGAGGAGTGAGTGGGTGGAGGGTGGACAGAAGGAAGCAGTATGAACATGTGGGTTTGTCGGAATTAGCGGTAGAAGAAATATTGCGGGAAGGGGGACCATCAGAATGGATGGTGCGTGAAAGGGGTCGAAAGGTGGAAGAACAGGTGCGCCAGCAGAACATAGTTAACAGCTCGTATAACTCCGCGTACAGGCTAATACAGGTCATCGGGCAGAAGCCAAAGTATATCACCAAGCAAAGAATGAGGGCCGACGACAAACGGGTTATGGCCGGGGCAAGGTGTGGGAGTGAGGGACAAGGAAGAAAGGTGTGGATGGGGAACGAATACATGGAATGTGTGTTATGTCGAGGTGGGATGGATACCTGGGAGCATCTGTGTGTCTGCGAAGGGGCTGAATGGTTTGTGATGTAAGAGGGGGAACGTAAGGAAGTGGTTGGGAGAGTGTCACAATACTGAGGCAAATTGTGAAGGAGAAATGGAAACGGAGGAGAGGGATGACCAAGTAGGGAGGGTGGGATGAAATACCACGGAGGCGAAGCATATTTATTTATTTATTTTATGAAGTCTATTGGCGGCAAAATGTAAAATGGTGTAAAAGATGAATGCCAGTAAAGGTCCTACTACTACTATATGACGAATATCGGAAAAACTTAACAATGTATATTGAAATTTTTTAAATAACTGATTGATTTACACGAAAAATATGCATGTAACTACTAACTACTCGGTCGTAGTCGAACTGCCCGTAGTGGTGCTTCTATTCGTACTTCTTACATCACTAACTATTTACTACTAACTGCGTACCGTTGACTGACTCACGATTTGACTGCTGTCTGTGTGTTGATCACTCCCGACCGCCCTTCAGTCACCCGTTTATATACTGATTGTAGTTTCCGTCCACATGTTGACTTGTGATGGCGTAGACTCTTGTTAGGCCGTTAAGTGACGTACGGGTTCCGTTTCCGCGTACTCCTTTACCACATTTCATATGCAACCTAGGCGCTTCTTTGAATGACACATCTTCGTGCCTTTTGTCTTCGCTTTTTGGAAGTTAAGTTTCCTTTGTGTGCTTCTTAGAACTATCAAATATTCCTTTCCGTTACATTGATCTTTTAATCTATTAAACATGTCTCTTGGATAAACTTTCCAGCTTTATTTTTCATAATTAAATACTAAATATTTAATCATCTCATCGCATTCGTGTCAATAGTATTGTTTAAATAAAACTATTGAATGTGGATTAAAATTCCGCTTGGAATAATACCAAATTTGATATGAAAATGTAATTTATAATATGCTATTAACATCTTGATTTCATCGCTTCCATATTGTATATTGTAAATATAATTACGTGTATTTCAAATTGTCTATATCACAGGAGAGCAACCATTTCTTGTTAGCTGACCAATAATATGTTGAACATTTTTATCGAACCACAGAAAACATTTAATCTACGACACACATAGGAGGTTCCATTTGGAGAATTGGTATCCCACGTGGGCTGAACAAATACGTTTAGAAGGCCCGAGATCCAGAGGTTGCCCAGCTTCATACATTTTGTGGATGAACTTTGGTAGAGCTTTCCAATGTTGTTTCGCCCCTAATTTCCGATTTGTTTCGATTTGTTGTATCAAATGAATGTTACCTTAACCTTTTTTGGCAATCTGTTCCGATTCTGCATTATATTTTTTATTATACGTCTGGTTAATTTTATTGTTTCGTATTTGTAACATTTTCTTTAACTTGATTTCCTCCAGAAGAGGTTATTCTTTTCTTCAGGCATTCCATCCATTTTATCCTTATTATACAATATTCAAAAGTATAAGGGATTAAATTGCACATACAACCAACGTAGGCAACCAATGTTACATTCTCGATAACCTTAACCCAATTGGTCGAAAATGGACTGATTCAGCAGCAACCTTCATTTCCCTCATTGTTCCGATCTTCACAATTAAATTCACATCGACAATGCTTGAGAATCAACTCTGATAGGGCCTTTCAATATCGATTTATCAACCCACTTTGTTTTATTCATACTGTACCTTTGTTATTTGCGATTCCTTTTGGGAGAGAGGGACTTTATTCAGCAGAGTTATGTTTCATTCTATGTATTCTATTCAATTCCACACCATGTGATACCAACTTCCTTTATAATCGTATATACTCCGACAAGATTTATGCTGTCCCTTTTCTCTCTTTTAATACATATTTTTTCAACACAATAAATTACCTTAGACGAACTAATAAAATGTCTGATATCATTAACCTCGTATACCCTCACTTAACCTTTACAAAATAACCTGCCATCGTATAAAAATAAATTAACATACCTCCAACAATTTCATCTTGAATTTCAATCTTCCAGCATAATAAATCACCTCCTACATTACTAAGATTAAACATCCCTGTGTTTTTTTTCTTCTAATTCAACATTTTCTTTATTTTTTCCTCGTAACACGTAAACGGTTCCACCATAAACTTTGCCGTAACTTCTCGCGCACACACTCATTTTTTGCTCGCTTATTCCAAACGCGTTCATACCGCTGAAATAATAACACGGTTATTATTCACTCGAAAGCTTTTAAATTTGTTTTCGAAGATAATCTCTGCACTGGCTCACGACTTAAGATGCACAACATGTAAACGACGTGTATAAAAGTTCTGCCGAGCGTAAATCTTCCAAACAGATTTGATACTTATCCGCCTTAATCCAGAGAGAAATCGGTGCGCCACGTCGCCGTTGGGAAAGATCTTCAAACGCACTTTTTTAATTGCTGCGAATCGCTCGACCCCACAATTGCACGAATCTATTGTGCGAATCTGAAATGAGCCGAAGTGTGCGAGTGTCTTCTCGGGTGCTTCGTCTTTCATGTTACAACCGCAGTTCAATTGGGGGCTTAATTGAATTTTTCCCTCTCTTGACTCCAGTATCAACACACGCGTTTACGCTCTAAAGTCTCGGTGGGCGTGTTTGCTTAATCTCGTTTGTAGGATCATTCGTTTGTGACTGATCGCAAGCTTGTGGGTTTAATGCAATTGACCGGCGTAACTTTTTGATTGGTCTATGTTCTGTTACTATTTGTTTAGTTAGTAAATTGTTTTGCCTTTTATTGATTCGTTTCGTTTATAGTATTTACTGGAAATCCGATGCTTGAACAATGATTTCCATTAATACTTAATACTTAAATAATGTATAAAATGTGCAATTTTATACCTGTAGGATCTTAGCCCACCGATATCAATTCCTCTCGCACACAACTAAATGAGGGACTGGAAAAAGCTAACTTCTGAACTCGAACTTTTCAATTAACAGTGTTTAACAAGGCATCGTATGAGATATTTACTGATTTGCATACATTGCGTTTTTTTCTGGAGTTATTCCCATACAGAATCTTTCAGCCAATAACCTTCGTTCCCCGCCATCATGAGCCTAACTTAAGCTGTTCCTCTGCCTACTTTCATCAGCCACTTTTAAGTATAGAGACCTTTGATGAGACAGATTTTTTACTTCTCAACAGACAAATAAATAGAAGAATATCTAACAAGTCAGAAAGACTTGGGGAATAGAATGCCTATAAAGGTGTCTATCTATCTATCTATCTATATATCTATCTATCTATCTATCTATCTATCTATCTATCTATCTATCTATCTATCTATCTATCTATCTATCTATCTA
>JAODAC010022690.1:0-18053 GCA_027575185.1 Mimaenictus wilsoni
ATAAATATAGTAGTACAAAAAGCAGAAATTGATAAATTTAGTGGGAGCCACACATAAATAGAAGAAGAGCCGCATGCGCCCCTATGAGCCGCACTTGCCCACTTGTGATATATACAGTTGAATTCGTATTTTCAGACTGCTTTTAAATGATAATGTCTGGATAGTGCGACGTCTCGCTTTACCAGGCATTGTTTTTAGGCTATACATCTATCAAATTTCATAATAATCGACCAAAGTTGGGCAACGTTTTCTAAAATTATTTGACCACGACTCGGCACAAGATTTATATAAATATTATCAATTACGGTTGCCACGGTTCTCCCTTCTTTTCTCTTCTCATGTAAATATATGTGTAAAATCATTCAATGTGGGTTAATAATATTAGGCCTATTATGAATACTCGAATTTGTATCGAAATCGTTTTTGAAATACTGTTCTACCGGGTTTTCGTTCTCATAAATTTGCTACGAGTTTGAAAGCCAAACTACCGAGTTTCATCTAGATATGCGTATATTCGAACTCTAAATGAGGAGGAAAGCGAATTGAAAGAAGAATAACATTCAGAATTCTGAAGAGAGAGCTATCTGTAGAGTGACATAGGCAGCCCTGGTAGAAGTACATACATCGCAAGTTAGGTACAAGTTGTATCAGGTAAATGACCTGTAAAACTCGCGATTTTCTAAGTTAATGTATATACGAAAAGATGCTAGGTATGTGTATAGTAGAACTCGCAATGAGACGGAAATAATAAGACAGACCGTAAAGCCTTGACAAGGGGAGAAAATAGAGGGCACAGTATAGAGATAGTAAGACATCGTTAGTGCTGTACGACTTGTAACGGTTACATACGTTACGACTTATAGATTACAAGAGGGCATGCCATTGGATAAATTACAACAACAACCGATAGAATAACATCGCAGTTGCCGTGCAAGTGTGACGCACAAATACGTTGCAATGATGTTCAATGGTATTGTTGTTCCACAAAAATAATTCAGACCTGACCAAATAATCCCATTTATTCGGGAATAAATTCCAGGTGTTCACAGAGTGCATAAATGAGACTAAACATATGCTCATCGCAGAAATAATTCTACTCAGCATGTTGTGAAACATAGAGGACAATAAACCGAGTTTGAAACTCGAACTGAAAATTTCACAGGCATATTACCCAAGGGATGAAAGACTACAAATACGTACGTTGGCATTATTCCTAGTGACTAAACGATGGGATAATATGTAAATGTTTTTTTTACCATTTTCCCATAAAAACAGCAACAAATAGTTTAATGTCTAATTATTCTAGGAATATTGTTTATTGTTTTTAATCCTATATTTCATGGAACATGGAATCAGTTTACAGGTCGTGAATGCAATAAAATGAAAAAAGAAGTAATAAAACTGTTCTGTGATTGTACAACGAGCAGGTAGTGCTATATAACGAGAATAACAAATTGTTGCACATGCTGAAGTATTGCAAGTCAGACGAGTGAATAATTTTCGGAACGAAAATTACATAAATAGTAAAACTAAAGTATTGAATTGACAAATATTGTTTGTTTCATCAATGGCCTGCCATCTGTATTTCGTCGAGAGGGATTTCGACACCGATTTTGTGCAAAGCAATGCTGCATTGCTTTAAGACGATTACTGCATTGCATGCTTAGCAAACAAGTAGGCCATGAAAATTCGTAAGATATGTATGACATATCTTAACCAATATCAATACTAATGTAAATACTAATGTGGTGTAAATCATTACTTAATCAAAATCGTTAACATAATGTGCATATTATAAAACTGGATATATATATATATATATAAACAACCAGTTTCCTTCAAATCAATATTTGAGATAATCTATCAATTCTGAAGTTTCAATTTGCAAAGAATCATGTCAGTAAATTCACGCATGCTCAAAAACATATTCCGTTTCTATAAAAAAAGATAATAAGAAATAGTAAACAATGCTACATTCACGCACTATGATGATAATAATAATATAACGCATAAAAGTTGTCAGAAACGCATGACTAAAATACATCGAATAGTTCAAGTTTATTATCTTTCTGTTTACCGTTTGTAACAGACATTTTTAAACCATTACAACTTTTGAAGAAGGTAACTAGTAAAAGTGCCTTGTTAAGTACGTGTTAATACATTTAGTAATAATTTAATACAATTTTGAATAAAATCCTATCTAACCGAAATTGTAGAATAGAGATTTATGAAATACTGCAAGCAATATTTTTTGTATGGATGTTTTTAAACTTACCAGAATATTTCGTCTCGATTTCAAGCGATCAGAGATGTGGATATATCGACCGACTGATTCGGTTGCAAGCCCTTTTCGTGGTAATTATTCAATTTTCGCGAAATTTCTTCCTCCATTTTGTCCCCACCTTACACTCTGTTTGCATATTGTCGTTGCATTCCCCTAATTGTTTTTAGTCGTAGAAAGATTGGTAAATATCAAATTATTCGAGGAATATAGTTTGTTTATTTAAATAAATATAAACTGAATGGCACATGTATGGAATGGAATTTATATATCTATTTTGGAAGTATTGTTTTTAGTTGTGGAAAAATTGTAAATTGCTGAAATACTTTATTTTAACACATAAATCACAAGTCAAAATATAAAAAGAAAACAATATTAAAAAAAATTGAATCTTATAACATTTAGTTCACCGAAAGCTAGTATATAAATTAGATTTTGGAATAAATATCATATGTTACTGAGTTTTTGAAGGGGGAGGACCCTGCTTTAGAGAAAAAGCTAATATGACGTAAAATTATATTTAATATACGCCATTGTTCATTGCTGTCATCTCGTCACCCCATTCGATTTCGGGATCTGGTCGGCAGCACGCACAAATGCAGTTTTTGTAACAGCAAGTTTTGCGTAGCAGGTACGCAACGTGTCTCTGGTTGAAAAGGCAGATGTACAGGACGATAGGTGCTTGCAGGGCGTTGATCATGATGTAGGCATAGACAAGACCGTCGTATTTTGATAATGACATAAGAAAGAAAATCCACGTTAGGGTCATTATCAAGAATAGTAATAAAAACATTCGAAAACTGCAATAAAAAAATCTCATTACTTCCAATTTAAGAAAATGAAAATGATAACATTTTGATGAGGTCCTGAACATATTAACACGTCTTTTAAAAAACTGATTTCTCCAGAGCCACCGACCTTGGCGATCTCGTCTCTATTTGAATATTTTCAATAAGTAAATGTGATTTAGAGCAACACTTTACAGGTCCAAACAACCAAAATCTGAAGGAAAAGGAACGTGTGGTGTCGTTTTTAGCTGTGAATCAAAAACAACCACAATCTAAATAACTAAAGAACATATCGGAAATTGAAAATAATATTTCGCAACATTTCAAAGATACGAACAAAATCTTGCTTTATGAATATAGTTAAAATATAACATTTGGAAATATAACTAGAACAATTCGACATCGCAAAACAAATATTTTTATATAGTACCTGGGTAATTGTATAATTTATGGCTATTACTGATAAATATGCAACCAGAACAAGATTTTGTGACTTTGTTTCCTTCTCTTAAAATTTCATTTATTGTGAAATATGAGAAACATGTCATATTTTTAATTAAATATTACTAATATTGCTGTTTCCTTGTGATAGAAAGGTGGAATTAAATATTGAGTTCTTCAATAAGGATGAAGCTCTTAATCCGCTGGATTTGTATACTGCTAATTACTCGCGTAAAATTTTCAGTATTGATTCTTTTTGGTATCTAAACTTGAAGTGACCGGCGGATCAAATGAATGTGATATTTATTGGTATCCAAGATATCGAAAAAGACCCTGGAAGTTTAGCACCTGCAAAGAATTCGTTAACCATAAAAAGTATCGCTTCAAGTTTTCATGTCCATGGCCGCTATATTTGTTTGTTATATGTAATCTAGGATTCAATAATAGTGATGTTTTGCGGAGCGCGTACAAACTGCGTCTAACATCACAATTATAACAACCTAAGCAATCAATTCTTTCGATACGTATCGGTGTCTATACTCTCTTGACATCCCCACGGCTAATAAATTATCAATGTTTATATAATTTCATGCTACCAAACATGCTACCAAATTGAAAAATACTTTAAGGGAGGAGAGGGTCCCCAAAAGGATTCTTAACACGGTCAATCACGTCTTAAGAGCCATAGCCCTTGGTGATCACGTCTTTATTTGTAAATTTTCAATATTAATTTGTTTCTAAAACCATTTAACTAACAAATGGGCAAAAAAATTGTCGATCTACTAGTTATGTGTTCGTGACAGGTATAATAGAAATTTAAAAAAATATACCTGTGTTTGAGTTTATGATGAATTCGTCCATACGTATTCATGCGTCCAAGCACACGCAGCGTCGTCGCGAAGAAGAACACATCGATCAAAATCGTAAAAGCAACTGGCATAAAAAAGATAATAATCCCTAGGGAGCCTACGTGCTCCTGGTCGTCGTATTTACTTGGGGCCACGTCGTAATCGAGGGCGTAGTGTGCGAAAATTGCAAGAATTCCCAGCACGAACGTGCAACTCCAAGCGTACGTTGAGTAATAACAAAACTTTTTACTATCCGTTATTCGCAGATAGACGTTGCGCGATCTGGAAATGAAAGCAGTAAAAATCCAATTGTTACTTGGCCTCATTAATACATTTTTGATACCCACTTAAAAGTCTTCCATATATAAAAGGCCAGACTGTTCAGCCAAAAGAATGCCCCCAGTAGGCTGATGTAACACACTGCCTCTGTAACAAGATTAGGGCGATAAATATTCATGGGCAACTTGTTGTGGTTCGCGTGTTTTGCTTACCAGTGATAAAAATGCTCAAATGTCCTGTGAAAATGGTAAGGAGTCTGATTAGATCTGCAGCCTGGCCGATAATCATACAAACACACATGGTAGTCACGATGTTGCCGACGAGGTCTTTAAGCGTTGGCATCACGAAGTAGACGATCGCCACTGTCAGGAAGCAGGCGATTGCGATGAGATGCGTTATCGGGCTGATGATATTTCGCATGAGGAAATTGGTAGCTGCCCAGTCCCTATCGTTGTCCGGGTCATTGCAGATGATTGCAAATTCGAAGACCTCGTTGCCATCGATTCTCTGAAATATTTAGTTTATACATATTTAAGTTTCGTTGAAGTTAAGTAGTAAAGTTTAAGTATAGAGTAGATTTTAAAATATTTACATTTTCTTTTATTTTGCAACAGATTTTAGTAAACATTTTATTTAATTAATAAAAGACTGAAGTAATGACATTTCCATATAGAATCATGCTTGAAGTTGACGTATAGCTCGATTTCGCTTATCGCGGTTTTGAAATAAGCTGTTTTAATTAGCACGCCCAAAAGATTTGAGACCAGTCCTTAATATATGCAGTATACGGTTTAGTTATCACAATTTCCTGCACGCCAATTTTATCTATCTCGAAAGTCAATCTCGGGAGTCGAAAATTACAATCATTGAAGTAAGTCATCTTATTGTTTGAGCTTATTAGTTTTATTTAATTATTTCTTTTAAATACATTCCTTTATTACTATTATTAAATAAAAATTCATTCGACAAAAAGTGTTATCTTTTCGGTGTAAGTTAGATGCATTTTCGACATAATTTTAATTTCTTTTAACTTTATTTTTGGTGAAATTACAATATATATCGGTATATCACTTAAATACTTTTGAAGGTCCTTTTAAGTATTCCCATTAGTTTACAAGATTGATTATTGTGATTTTGCTTAGAGCGATAAGTCATGATTATCTACTAACCAGGATTTCTATACTATTTGATATTTAAGGTTAACTCTGCTTTTCCCCCGGGTTATGTTGGATCGGTCCAGGTTAGTTTTTTGAACACATTTAAGGATGAAACCGTGAATTACTTATGGTAATTCTTGAAAGACACATCAATGAAATGTTTATAAAAATTACACTATATGTTGTACATTGGTTGTCTTTTTTACAACATTGCCTCTTTTGTGATACGGAAAATGAACCATAAATGTAGTATTTGTTTTCATAGTAGATAATGCCCTAGGACATTTCTCCAAAATACAACTTAAAATGCAATGGATAATATCAGGAAAAGCATTAATTAATGTAACAAATTCGATTAGATAAGCAATAATCAGTTGTTAGTTGAAATGTCATTTTGCACAGGTTGTCATACATATTTAATACTTGACAACTTCTTTGATATGCTTTTAAATCTGATTCACAAACAGGGATATTTTATAGAAAACTTCACCACGACATGTTTTGACATTTCGTCACGTGATGAATTTCTAACTAGTCAATGCCCAAATAAAGAAAGTTGATTTGAAAGTTCTTTCGGATTCATAATAGTAAACACAAAACAGTTATAGAAAAGTTATTTACTTTATTTACCAAGGACGTGGATGTCTCAACGAATTCTAACGAAAGCTTAGTTAGTAATATTTGTAAACACACAAAACGGGCGGTTTTGTTTGTTAGTGAAAAGTTCTTTACCTTATCCATACAATATTTGCCTTGCACATAGTCTTTGAAGCGTACCGACTTGATGTCGTCATCATGCATTGGATCAGGTCTGCTGTGCGCCTCATAGTGACGCATTGTGCCATCCGGAAGCAACCGCAGGACGTCGTGGGAATTTGCATAGTGAAAAATTGGCCACTGTTGATGCGAGCCACAATCCGGCTGACCGGTTATCAATCTGTAAAGAAAGTTGCTGTAATCGGCTTGTTACTTTCTCGCTTTGTAGAATCCATATTTGCAAAAAGTTCACCGGATGAGAAAACTTTCAACTTTCTAGTTTAAATATTTTAAGCCTCCAAAGCTAAGGGAAACTTTTTTATTAGTACCAAAAATATTTAAATAAAATTCAATTCGATATGTACCGGTACGTCTGGTATCAATACCATATGTTTCCATATTTATCTCAGAGCACTATTTCATCTGCACACACATCTTATGGCAGTGTTTATGTCTCGCGTGTCCGATTGCTTTATAATTACATGGAGAGGGAAATATCACAGATCAAATTTGATGCACTCCGCCCTTAAAAGGAGGGGAATTTATCCTTGGACATAAGAAAGTCATCACTGTCTTAACGCTTAAAGACATGTATACTTATAAGGTAATTGCAATATAACATTAATTCTTTGAATTGATGAAGCAGATTGCCACAGAGAAAACGCAAGGCATAGAGGGGGTTAGAGAGGGAGTTGTAGGTTGTGCTTAGGGAAAATGTGTCCTTATGACCTAATCACAAAAAAACTGGACATTTTAATTTAAATAACGCTACGAGAGAAATTGTTGCAAAGTGGGACAACTTCTGCTTAAGGCAGGAGTTTCCAAACTGGGAGGAGCGCCACCCTAGTATTCGCAAAGAAGGCGCGAGAATTTACAATGACTAGACCATGAAATTGAATGATAGTACCTGCTTCGCATAAATCAGAACCACAAAAAAGCTCGAGCTGGCGAATTTTATACCTAAAACAGTGCGATAAGTTCTTCAATCGGTGAAACAAATAATTGACAATACATTCTTCAGAGGAATCAGAACCTCCAAAAGAAGCGCGAGCTTAACGATTTTATGTCATTTTTATGGCTAGAACTAAAAGGTCTACACATACTTCAGAGATAACGAAACTGCGAAAAAATGCTCTAACCGGCTTATTTTATGCCTAAATAAGTTCAATAAGTCCCACCATAGCTAGAACAAAAATTGAAGGGCCACCCCTATTTCGGATATATCAGAAGCACCAAGAAATGCTCGATCTGGATGATCTTCATACCTAAAAAGTGTAATAAGTCCCTCAATAGCTAGAACAAAAAAGTGAAGGGCACATGCTCTCGAAGGAATCAGAACCACATAAAAACTGCGATTAGTCTCTCAATGGCCGGACCAAGTAATTGAACGGCAACACAAACCTCGAAAATTACGGAAGATGTGTATTGCATTATCACGGAAACTGAAAGAGCCGAAGAAAATATTTTTAAATAGGGGGGCGCTAAAAGTGTATTAAAGAAAGACGTCGCTATAAAATGTTTGGGAACTTCTGGTTTAAGGGGTTGTTGATATAATAAATTTCGATACTACTAATACAAAAAAGTGACGATACTTTATAAAATTGAAACTCCTAGTAACCAATACATTTTCAAATAGAATAAGAATAGGTGGTAGGTTGAAGCAGAAAAACCTTACTAACAAATCACCTAAAATATATAAAGAAACACACAAGATTTTCACAATTTGTTCCTTTGTTTAACGTTTTGAAATATTTGTGCCAATTTAATGTGCACATTGTAATAAATAAATCGTTTTAAGGCAAAAAAGTGATGCCATGTTAATATCACCTCGTTTATCCTTAATTTTGATCGGAATTAAAAAACAAAGTGTTTTTGCAGTGTTTATAAAACTGGCATCTATATGACGAATATTTTCAAAAATAGTGTTAAGGTTTTATACAGTTCGTAGGCACTTCCTTGGGACCCCATTCTTCGAAAAACAAATTACGTTTCTCATTTTTCGGATGTCAAATTGTCTCATTCATAGTATTCCAAATTATATTTCTTCTTCATTTTATAATCCTTCCAACCACACTATTTCTATTACCTGCATCCGGTGCCCAAATTCGTAACACCTGAATTCACCAATCCGTTTTCCCCATCGTAAACTGTCTTCGGATTCACTAATATCTTCTTTCCCGTCATCACATACCTTCTGAGAATCTCTCGTGTACACCCTTCAGGTAACGTACCACGTCTCAACAAATGGTCTCGACCATTGAGAAGATCGAACCTTCCCGGACCGCCTTCCTGCTTCTCCTATATAAACCCAAATCCTAACCTTCCTCATCAATCTGTCTTGGTGAGTCTTTTCAATCAACCTATTTTTCTACTTTGTAAACTCGTTTTCTTGTGCTGTATTAAGTGTTTAAGTTTATTTGTGTTAAATTAAGTCTTGTTATATTATTGTTAATATAATTGTGTCATATTTCTGGACTTCGAACACTGACACTTCAAGTTTTTAATTTAAAGTGTATTTTTTCGCAAAAACAATTGATGTCATTTTCAAGACAATTTAATTGCCTATTAAAGGAGCTATCCTTCAGCCAAGTGTTTTTATATTGTCTTATACCTTACACTAGAAGTTTCGAAACTGAAAGCATGGTCTAGTCTCAAGGGCGGCGGGGGTCTCCCTTGGAACATTACTGAACACGTATATTGTCGTTATATATAATTATCACGAAATCTGGAAGACCTCAGGAAAATATTCTAGAACATATTTATAAAAAGTTCGGAAACCTCCGCCTACTTATTAACAAATACGCGGAGTCCTCTGACGCAATTCTTGTGTTGACAATGATTCATCGCAAATGTATTGTCCGGGACATGACGAATAAAACGCGTGTGCAAAACACTTCCAATTATTCGCAGTGCGCTCGGCAATAGCTTAACGTGTGCATCACCGACTCAACTTACACATAATTTACGGTCTCGATACCGCCGTGTTCGTTGGCGAAGATGGGCTGCCAGAGTGCTTCGCCCGTGTTGTTGGCACGCTCGCACCGGCCAGCGACGAAGAGTTCATCAGCCAGACAGCATTTGTTGATCTTCACTGGTGGCACTGGGATGTCAGGAATATAGCCGCCACTCACGGTGAACACATACACGAAAACAAATGCCAGACGCATGGTCAACGAACGACCACATTGTTGATACCACATGTTTCGTTTGCCTAATTGAATACAAACATGTCTAGCTATTCTAACGTGCTATACACACTGGATGATGCAAATCCATTGTCGACGAACACTGCACTGCTTTCTGATCACATTGCTGAGCCACGCGCGATATTTTTAGCGACCTCAAGAGAGAATACACGCAGATTGGCATGTGCCGTTTCGTTCTTGCATCCGTCGGCCACTATGGTTGATGGTGGGACTGCCATGTTTCAAGGTGAGGTGTATCGTGAGGTGCGATTGAGCGTCAGTATGACTAGGTATGAGGTGAGGCCGATGAGAAGCGAGGGCCAACTTCGGCTGGTTTCGATGTGTGGTAGCAAGTCGCATCAGCATGGGAGTCGGTGCGTGGAATTAATGCATGTGTTTATTATGTGCTCTGGTGTTGATTGAATGCGTCTCTGGTTTGCTTGGTATTATGCCCCTGTTACTGTTTTGCTACTGGTTTATAACCACGTGGAGTTGGTAGGAGAGAGGAAGTTGCACTCATCGGGAGGGTTAGTACATCCGGTAATAGAATACGTTCAAAGGGAGAGTTCTAAAAATATTGGGGTGGTTAAATCTCCTTTGTTGTATGTAATTCATTGAAATGATTGGTAGAGGTTGAATAATACATGATTCATGATTGTTAGTAATTTGAGTTATTTTTACTAAGTAATAAGGTGTAACTTATGTGATATATTTTTACTGGAAATTTACAATTGAGTCATTTAACCTTTCAATATATTTCCATAGTGTTGATTTTTAGAATATATTTTTGTATTAGATGCAATGGAATATAATCGTAATCAGTCTATACTGATACTATATTATATAAATCAACCTTTATTGGCATAACCCAATACTGATAATATATTTCAATGTATTAAGGGTGGACCACATTAATTCTTTTTTTAATAGTATTGATGAAATTGTTACATTTTTACAATTGTTACGTTTCACTTTAGTCATTGTTATCAAGAAATTTCGAATCAGCCATACAGAAAAGAAATACTAGTAATTAATAAATTTTTAGATAGAATAAGAATAGGTGGTATGTTGAAACTTATACTTTACTAACCAAAATCGAAGGCAAATCGCTACGTAGACAACTGGCAAACCCAATGGGACGAGAGCACTAGCGGCAAATGGACAAGGAAGCTTATCCCTCGTATAGAGATCTAGATCGGCAGGAAACATGGGGAAACTAACTACTGGCTATCTCAGTTCCTCTCGGGACATGGGTGTTTCGGGGAGTACCTATACCGCATTGGAAAGAGAGCAACCCTCCCGAATGCTTCTACTGCAGAGAAACCGATACTGCTGAACACACCTTCTTCTCGTGCAAGAGGTGGAAATCCAAGAAGCTATCAGCTTAAAAAGTGCTAGAGAAAACGCAAATTTTGGAGGATATCATAGCGGTCATGCTAGAACAAGAAATACATCTTATATCAATTTTCAATTGAAAAGAGCAAGGAGGAACAATTAACAATAGAAACAACGGGTTACACAATCTAACTCAACACAAACTGAACATCTGATATGCCAGTTCCGGGCGGTGTGAATATTAACATTATTTACAATCACATTTTGTGTATATACTATTTACTGTTCAATACAAAAAAATCGAAAAATACAAGATTTTCACGATATTTTCCTACGAAGTTTTTGTGACAATTTATTATATAATACCTAAGCACAGTTAATTGATGAACATATCGTTTTTAAGGCAAAATTGAGTTGCGTAGACTCCCGCTGTCCTTAATTATGATCGGAACCAAAAATCCAAAATATTTGGTAATGTTCATAAAACAAACATCTGCATGACTAGAAGTATTTTCAAGAAAATATTAAGATTTTATACTGTTTTTAATTTGAAGTACATTTTTCACAAAACAATTCATGTGATTTTCTAGGCAATTTAATTGTCTATTAAAGGAATTATTCTTTGGCCAAATATTTATAAATTGCTGTATTGTTTATAGTAAATATCGGAATTCTATATATTCACAACTCCGCTTTATGAGATATACTTTCGTAAATGCGCAGCTTAATTGGCATAAATCTTAATAAATTGTTAACATTTTCAAGAATATTCTCTCCAAATTTCAAGTCGATATTTGCAGTATTGATGAAGACTTGGTTTAATGATGGCTCATTTTATGGAAAATTAAATTGTCTTTTCGTATTTTTAAGTATAATTTATATGTGAACCCACCTGGACAGCACAGTTGGAAGCACTTCGGTTTCGAATAGTTAGAAACGTTTAGTCACTTAATACTTTAGATGTTTTACTTGTTTATTTAAATTTCGTACAATACGTATTTCGCCTATGCGGCTTCATCAGGCACTGAATGTTAAAAAGTTACAAAGTGTTATTTATACAGACGCAAGTATCAAAGTTCGCGTTAGAGGGATGTTGATAAGTAAATCTAACTGATCGTTAAGAACATTTTTAGCATTGTCTTTTATGGCTCTTTTTATGTAGATTGCTTCCAATACGTTCAATTCATGGCCTTTATTACCTAAATGTAAGATTTGCAAATTTGAGATGTCGCACTGGCGTCCAGATGTTGCAAGATGTTCGGTTAAGGCAGAGAGCGGGGAATTCCCTGAGGTGTTGCTAATTCTCAGATGTTCCTTAAATCTAATGATAAAGCTTCTACCTGTTTGTCCTATATATAATTTATTACAATGATTACAATTAATCTTATATATGCCTGAATTGTTTAGACGATCATCTATTGATTTTAATTTGTTATTCGAAAGATTTCTCAGAGTGTTTTGATTATAGATCCCTGCGTGAAAGTTGTGGCGTTTTAATTTATTACTAATTTTATCTGTGAGAGTACGTAAATAGGGATTTTTTATATAAATATGTTCTATTTTTGTTTCTTCGGGTACAGTAGGGAATATTTGTTTGAGTGTTTTTAATTTAATTTTGTTCTTTAAAATTCTATCTACCCAGTTCGGTTTTGGTTATAGGGGGCGGGTGAAGAAACAATCCTTTAGTGCACTATTATTAGATTAGATATATTGTTCTGCCCTATCTGCCTAACAAGTTTTGAATAAACATGACAACTCAACGTAAGTAGAGTTTTCCAAACTTCATTTTACCAGTTACTTATAGCACTGTAAGTTTGCCCTTTAATTAATTTCCTTTTTTATTTTGAGGCTATACATGATTATAATATTACAGCATGAAGTATGGCTGAACTAAGACTATTGATAATATGACACTACTAAATTTGGGAAGTTTTCAAAAATTGCGAATAAAAATTCCATATTTAAGAATTATTCAATACAAAATACTTTAAATTTACACCAACATAATTCTTTGATTACTAGGTATCATTGTAAAATTAGAATCTCATCTTGACTAATGTTTTACGATCCTTAACAATTATTACAGTATAACAATTTAATCTAATTTGAAATTCCGTTATTTTTAACTTCTTCACAATTGTTCATTAAGAATGTTTTAACTGCTTGACAAATTTGACAAAGCGAAATTTTGTTGACAGTTTCACTTTTTCGCTTTGATGACCGATTACGAAACCCACGTTCACACAAAAAATGGCTGGATATTTGCCAAATGTACACAATACATAATGACGCCAAGTATTTCCTGGAAGATTAACATATTTGCGCAGTAATTTGACTGATACCTATATCCGTTTAGTCATAATGCATAATTCACTCTGAAATACTTTAAAAACTGTTTCCAGCCATATGTTGGCCATGACCCAGTCACATAAATACGCACGTTGAACTCGAAAAGCATAAAGCTGTGTTTCATAACTAGCGGGCACTAAATTGACAAGTGAGAAAAAGTTTAAAGTTGCATCAACGAAATAGATTAATTATCGTATATATTTTAATAGTATGTCTGTCCGAACGATAAGAAGTTTGATAAACACATGCATTTTACAACATTACAACTAGTCACTAAACCTATTTATGTACAGTGGGCTAAAACACTAAGTCATTCCAATTTCAAATAGGAATAAGTACAATTAAGCTGAATGAAAACCTCATTAAATTGGTAGAGGTTTATGGCACATTTGACACATGATGGTTGTGGTGGATGTGTTGTGATTGCTCAGTGCTTGGGAAATATTTGTAAACATTGTCAGGCATTAATCATGAAGAGTTGATAACAACAAACAGAACTATTTCGCCATATTTTGGGTGGAATTGCATGGTTTTGTGGTGATGAACGTCCGCGTTTAGTGCGAAATTATTTACGCTTGTCCGTTGACGACCGTGACTTGGTCATGACCATCGTCGTCAGCGGATATCTCCTCGTCGTTGAGGTTCTTCCATGTGCTCGGGAATGTCACGCAGCAGAGGCCTCGGTTGGAGAGACCACGTAGTGCTCGCTTACGACAGACAACGAGCAATATAAAGATGAGTGCACCCTGGAGAACGTTGATGTAATCGGTGATGATCCTGGAAGTTGAAATTATCTTACAATTAGCCATAAAAATGTGAAAGTATACAGAAGGAAAGAAGTTGCATGATGGTAGGATTGAAGAAGAACGATAGATGGAGTAAGAATAGGATACGGGAAGGAGTCAGAAGAACTAGATGCAGAAGTAGAAGGTAAAATCTATAAGACACGACTTGAGTTTGTGGTGGGGGAGGCGCAAGGAAAAAAGCAACTACATTATACGAAGGGTACATTACCATATGTAATCCAAGACAGCATGGACATCTTCGAGAACCGATGAGATCACCTCGAACATCCACATAATACCCATCAAAAGAAAGAGTTTTATGTATAGTCGTACTCTGTACATTTTGAAATATTTAATGGATTAGACCTGTTAATGTAAACAAATATATATTTACTCACTTGTATTTTAATGATTTGGTCTTCAAATCATCGGCGGTTTTACGTTCAATCCACAATTTGGAAATACACCAGACAAACATGCTCATATTTAAGATTAGAAGAACTGAGATTGGTCCATAAAAGTACGCCCATGTTTCAGTTAGTCCTTGGGAAATATAAAATACCATGTTATTATTGCTGATATCAGGAAATAATCGAAAAATCGATTATTATCTTTTACGAGTTACGATAGTAATCATTTCTCATCGATAACGATCATCTCGATAATAATCAGGTTAATTGATTATTCCACTTTCGATTATTTTTGATCTTTTGAAATAATGCTACCATGTTAGAGATGATTAACAAACTGTATTTTTATATTGAGATTAAACTCTATTACTTAATAATATATTCATACCTATTTTGAGTAATTAATTCGAGAACACTGGATTTATTTTCATTAAACTCTCTTTTCGTTCGAGAAAATTTTGATAAAATAATAATAATGTCAGTGGAAATAATCGTTTTTCGAATATAAACGTTTCATGAAAAAAAAGTTCATCGAATATAATCGTTTCATTGGAAATAATCGTAGGTACCTGATGATGCCGCATAGGCAAAATACGTATTGTACGAAATTTAAAATAAAGTAAAACATCAAAAGTATGAAGTGACTTAACGTTTCTAACTATTTTAATCGATTATTTTATCCGAATATTCCGTCGATTATTAATCGGAGATCACGATTAATCGATTTCGATAATAACCGATGATTAGAGAGAAATTGACATCTCTAGTTATTACCATGGCCAAATTAATTTTAAATATCTATATTTACCTGCAAACCAACAAGTATTTTCTCCCAAACCTGGACTCAAGTGACTCCCAGGAATATGATGTGCCAACAGCAGGAATAGAAGGAAGACCAAAGGCATTCCATGACCGTAAACGAGATAACCAATGTACCACTGAGTGTCGGTACCAACTATATTTGGATATCTGCAAAATTGTGGCAACTCGTTTTAATTCCGATAAAGTAAAAAATATTGAGATAATAGAATTGAGTATACGTACACTACAGTCTTCCAAATATGAAAAGAGGTCACATTTAGCCAGAAGAACGCCGTCATGAACGTGAAGTAGCTGAAAAATGCCGCGAACACGCAGAGATTCTCTTCGACCTCGGTCAGCTGAACGATGCTCAAATTTAGCATAGCCACGGCCAATGCCCCGATCTGGTGCATTATGCATTTCCCCTTTCAGACACATGGGCGTAAAAAAGGAACATTAAAATGGTTGTGCTTCGAACACGAAAACAAGTTTCCGTTCCATCTCGCGTCCTATCTTGTTTACTTACCTGTAAATCACGTAAACTAGGTACTAGGCAGTATACAGCTAGTGTTGCCAAGAGGAAAACAACGGAAATGATTCCGCAGGTGGCACGTAGACCATACCATTTTTCTTCTGGCGCTGAAACTGCATCGAGGCAGACTATTGCGATGTTGCTGCCGTCTTCGGAAGTTAGCTTAGACACACAGTAGCTGGGGGATTAACGGAACAATATATTGTTTATCTTGTAGTTTACAGGGAAGATATGTGTTCTTACTCGCTTGCTTCGATAAAGATATCGGCATGGAGTAATCTCCGGGGATAGAGGAGGTATCCGTCTTCGTCGATGTTGAAATCTTCGTCGGCGTCCGCGTCTGGGTCAAGCATCAATTTCGTGGTGCATGTCAAATCGATGGTTTTGCCATTGGCACATTTTGATTTGTGAATATAGTTCTCGCCCTCACAGCAGAGATGCGTTTTGTTTGGAAGGGAATTTGTGAAGTTGATCGTTGATAGTGATAATACTAGTAGAAATATAATCATCTTGAAAATCTGTAAAGCAGTATGAAAAATTAAAAATATTTTATAATTGGTAATAAATCAATTATGAATGTTTTGCTTTTATAGTTAGTAAAACGAAAATAGGAATATGTTTGGCTGAATTATTATAATAAGTGTCACATGTGTTTTCTTTTTAAACCATTGAATGCACAAAGAAGCTGAACTTAACTGTTTTATGTAACAAACTTAACTCATAAAACAAATTACAGAAAAATGTAACTTTCATAAATAATCAAAATAATGTAAAAATAGTTTACTACAGCTCTATAAAGGAGGTAAACAGTTTTATGCCTTTATGTTTATGGCTTTTTCGTTTTCTAACAACATAAAACGCATTCTAAATGGAGAAAATGAAGTTTTTTTGTGAATTTATATAAGCATCAAGTTTCTAAGTTTCTCTTATTCATCAATCGGTGAAGAAAAATTGCACGTTACATGTTAATTTTTGGAAATATTTACACTGTCAATCAGAAATTATTTGTAGGCAAATTTATATGAAAAGTCACCTTGTGTGCATTATAAATTAATTTAATAAATTAATGATTCATATACAACCAACACTGTGGCATAGAAGAATCCAATTAGCAAATGTACTTTCAGTGGATAATTAAATTCTATGGAACAATACGTTTTTTATACGTATTAATTAAATAGTAAAAAGTCATGCTTTTAAGTATTTCTAACGTTTTAATGCAGTAATCTAGATATGTGCCAAAAATTGAACAATGTATTTTCGAAACTATTAAATTTTTTAAACAAACTACAAATTCCGCTAAGGAACCAAATCGTACCAACACAAGACGTCCACCACACATAAGAGATTTACAGGCTTGCAGTAAATAACATAACATTCAATCTCCTGAAGATACGCAATACGCATAATCTTGAAATTATAACAAGTACACGTTTAAATTAAGAAAAATAAATAAACAATATTGAATTTGATAAGGACACTCACTCGTTAATTTCGTGTAATCTCTAACAAAGATTTTTATTTATTTATACTACAACCTTTTCTACCACATAGTGGTATAAGGGATTAGTAACTTTCACCCGGCCCGATCCGGTCTCGCTACAGATGGTACTGCTCTGAACTATTATGCATATGGGTTTTTTTTTCCGGGGACCGTTGCAAGCGAATCGCCCAACCTTCGTTCGCGTTTTTATCGCGAAATCAGGAGTTCGCGGACAATGCCGCAGCTGCTTGTTGAGTGGGGAGATCAAGTGGTCATCCAACCAACGCCTAGCTACGTCCGACGTTGCTTAAATGCAGTGACCTAACGAGCACTGAGCTCCACAACGCGACAAGCCGCCGCTTTCTAACCAAGTGCAATTATTATTTTAGTATCAAATATATTGCCATTTTTTTGTGTATATTACCAATATATTACGTCTTTGTCTTTACTAGCGATGCGTATTTCGGTTGCAATCAGAATATGCCTGAAGATGGATGCTTTGCATCAGAAATAATGTACATCGCTAGTAAAAAAAGTGTGGGTACGGGTCTTCAAATTCCGTTCAATGAAATGAGACGAATAAATATGATTATTAAACAATATTGAATATACACCGAATTAAT
>JAODAC010022701.1:0-18050 GCA_027575185.1 Mimaenictus wilsoni
CTCGAGGTCTCTATATTTCTTTACCTCGAGGAGTTAGTTTTCTGCTACTGCACGCGCAACATCGTTGTTCCCTTCGTCTGTCCATTGTTAACTATATTTCTACTTGTGTGATAAATAAACTATTCTTCATTCTTAAACAATTGCATCATCATTCAGCAATCAACGGCACACCGTACCCCACAAATTCTTTACAAACTCTAACCTAAGTTTGGTGATGCAGTTTAGGTGGTTCATCTCGGCGTCAGTCGTTCCTAAGGCTAGTACCTGTTGATGCTTCCTCTAATTTCGTTTCTTCCTCTTCCTTGATGTTTAGACCGAGTTTCATTTTTACATCTTCCATTTCTTCTTTCTTCTGTATGATTGTAGTTGGTTCGGTGTTTGGCTCGTGCGACACCGTGGTAGTTGTGAATTCTGTTGGCGTACCATTCTCCAACAGTAACGATAAATTAATGTACCAACATATTGCCCCAAAGTAACCCATGTACGACATTGTCCTAAATGACCCTCCTTCACCGGTAAAGTAAAAAAGTGACCTAAGACAAACCCCCATTATTCTATCCATTTGCATGGATTATGATCCATGAAAATTAAAATGAGTTGTTCCAGGACATTCGTAGGGAGTCTCTTTAAAATGATTATGGGGCTAAAGGTAATTCGGAAACATCATTTCCATAATGCGTTTAACGAACAAAGAATCTTCATAAAGTTTATTTATCTATTCTTCCGTGACTTTCAATTAGTTCCGCGCCGATAAATTTTCTTTGTTATTTTCCAAGGAGTTTCTGATCGGTACCTTGCTTCAAAACCTAAAATTCTTTATCATATTCCAATATATTTTTCTCAACATAGGAGACTTAGAAGACCACCCATAAACAGAACAGTGTTGTCAGAACGGTAATTCAAAAGATGCATCGTAACTTCATTAATTTGCTTCGGAACATTACTCAGAATTTTGTTACCAATTCATTCTTGAACATTAGCGTTACATATTATTTACTTATCATTCCTTTAAAACGTTTTTTAAAGATGTTCATATCATTTTTCCTCAAATACCCATGTTTTTAGCAATATTTAATACCCGATTATCTTTTAAAAACATTGGAACTATTAGAGCAACTCAAATAATTGAATATTCAACTGCTTATCAACGAATTATGCCCATACACAAAGACCAGTAAATAATGCAGTGGTTTTTAATATTAAGTGTAAGATGTATATGTGTGCAAAATTGTGAAATATTGCTGAATACGACTCCGCTGTTTAGAAGCACTGAACTTCTAGAATTATCGCTGTTGGTGGGGACGATTTCGAAATAGAAAGAACAGCCATGAACTTGTCGTGCGCATGCGTGTAGAACCATTGATTAACGAATAAAAACACATCAAAATTGCTGGTTGAGCCACAGGTTGAGCTACATTCCGACGTCCGGTCGCTTCCCTCCTGTTCGTTGTGAGCCTCACTCGAGATCATCTCTTGTTTCATCTCGAAAAACTAGAAAACCACAAAAACCGTAAGTCAATTTGATTTATTTATCCCTGAACTTCGCAAAAAATAATATAATAGAGCGAATAGGTGTTAAGTAACTTAATGAACAAACCGCACCAAATTAAGAACCTTGAAGTTATTTATAGATCTAGCCATAGAACATAATTTACTGCACTCTGCAGGACAAATCAATTTTGTTTGCAAAAAAAAAAGGAAAGAAAAAGAAGTATTTAGATATTAGCAACAACGTGATCGGTCTAACGAGAGTTCACTATGATATAATAGTTATTATATATTATTTTATGTCAATTGTCAACAACAAGCTTGGTAATATAACTCTTACATGTACGCACATATACATATTTGTATCGGATTTATCAAAAATGATAAGAATGTTTGCAAATATTGTTTCTCATTTCTCAACCTAGCAGGTATTCTGGAAAATTCCTTTAAATATGTTCCAAAGTGCATTCTCATGTAGTCGTTTAAATCAAGGCTTTTTTAAATAGTAACATACTATTTATTGCACCTGATGTACACATTTTATACACATTTATTTCCCATAAAATTGTTTAAATTATTGCGTGAGAATTCTGAATACAACACGAAAATGTAGATTAACTTAATATGTATTTGTTAATAATGCGCAGTATAGGTATGTACATTTTAAAAGTTGCATTTTAAATGTTGATAAACATGCAAGGTGCTTTATTGTGAATTTTACACCATATAAAAACGACATGTGAAATATGTATTTGAATTGTTCTAGTATTGGTTGGTTTACTCTGGTTAGCATAGAGTATAATGAATTGAATTATCAAGCATACTTAAGGAGGTACTCGGGAAAATTCCTTTAAATGTGTTCCAAAGTGCATTCTTACATTGTCGTTTAAATCAAGGCTTTTTTAAATAACATAACATAATATTGTAACAGATGTACACATTTTGTATACATTTTTTTTTATCAACAAAATTGTTTAAATTGTTGCCTAAGAATAGTAAATTCTATTTTTAGCACAAACATGTACCTTAACTTCATAAGTATTTACTTCTGTGCCTTCGGGCAATGGATCCGGGGACCTTGTGACATAATTAATTTTTTAAACAATGTCTTTACAATGAAATTTACATATGTAGACTTTGTAATTCAATGCAGGCGTACTGGGTCTTTGGTTGCCCATATTGCATTTTTGAGGTTAGTTAAGTTTTGACAGCGCCTGCAGCGCCATTAATTGTAAACTAAATCTATGTTGGTAGCCCTGCGCGCAGTGCCTAAGTTGTTCTTGGGGCGCGCCGGGCGCGCTCAGCAGCCTGCGAAGGGTGAAATGGAGGAGTGGGGGTGGGTGTACCACTTTAAAAACGTGAAACGTGTACCCTTCGGTGAGTTTCGTGCTTTTCCTCTTTCGTATTTTTCCTTTGCATTTGTGTGTTCATTGTGCCGCTCGAATAAAGTCCTTGTGCTTTGTACTTCGTGTATTTTTGAACTTCGACGTTTGAGATGAATTTTTGGTAATACTTGTGTCGCGATAACTCAAGGAATTTAGCTGAAGATCCAGTTAGGTCTGGTTCCGCGCATCACCGGAAAGTAAATTAATGTTATAAAAACCGCGACTACCGCGTAACACGTACTATTATTAATTATTGTTTTTGTTTTTTTTTTTGACATTGATGACATTTAACTTATGCGTTTAACAATGGCTGCTGTTTCATATGCGCAGCCCCCCCCCCAGGGGAAACTTGGACAATTGTTTATTCGTTATATTTTTTTGCAATATTTATTGTTAAAGAGACATTTTTGGTATTATGCTCTCCCTCCCCCTGGCTTGCAAAAAAGCTAATTGCCGGCACCCATACGCGAAGCATATATGTAAATCAATTTAAACAAGACATGAAAAGTTCGAAAAAAAATCCTGATATCAAAACTCAGACTTTGGGATATTGGCGATAATGGTAGAGTATTGGTGCTTATTTTACATATTCAATTTTAATCACATGTTTAATTCTGTCATTGCATGCGCATTTCACCACATTTGTAAAATTTTATTTTGAATGAATATCATCTCTTGCAAGGGGCATTTTTTGGGAATTTTAAATCATCTAAAAAACCACATATGATATTTGTATAAAATGACTATTATTTGTTGAATTGCTCTGATTAGCACACTTTATAATGATGGACATAAATGTTAAAGGGCTAGGAATATTAAATAGAGCCCTGTAACATCGAATTCGTCTTTAAATTTCCTATGAAAGGAATAATTGAAGCTGATAAGAAAATTGGAAGATAACTGACTGTTACCATTTTCCAATCGAAACCAAAGTATCGGTAACGACAAGAATTATAAATCCAGAATATGTATTGCTGCTCTTCAAGTAATTACTTTCGTTAATTTAGAACCTCATAGGCAAACTTCCGGTAAAAAAAAAACCTCTTTGTGTTAGAAGCATTAGGTGCTCCCAGGTGGCAAATTTGATATCAACACAAAAATTGATTAGTTTTTTTATTTATATGCCCATGGGGCAGCAAATTTGTCCTCCACATCGTCATCGCAAACGAGGAGGTTAAATTTGTTCATGTTTATAGAGCATTGACAATTAATGTGATTAGTACTATATTCAGTTCCCGTTCAATGTGACGTGTCACGTTAGAAACTAATTACGACTGATTAGAAGCACACTTACATCTTTGGAGAACCGAAAATTGTACCCAACAACGTTTTTAATCTTACACGTAATTTCAGAATAAAATGGCTCCAGCCTACAAATTCACCTACTTCAATGGAACTGCTCTGGGTGAAGTAACTCGTTGGCTGTTCTCTTACGCCAACATCGAATTCGAAGATGAGCGCTTCTCACGCGAAGAGTGGGTGGGCCACAAATCAAGTAAGTTCTCACTCATTTTCAAGTAAACACAATACTACTATATTATTAACTTGTAGAGATGCCGTTCGCACAAATGCCAGTCTTGACCCACAACGGTAAAGTGTACAACCAGAGTTTGGCCATCGCTCGCTATGCCGCCAAACAGGCAAAACTCGTAGGTGCCAACGATATCGAGGATTTGGAGATCGATGGTGCTGTTTTCAACGTTGATGAATTCAGAGGAAGTTAGTCTTATTTCTAAAATATAAGTTCCAAGTTTACAAAGGCGGATTTTTCTAGAAATTGGCCAATACGCTTACGAGAAGGACGAGGCTCGTAAGGAAACTCTCAAGGCTCCCCTTATTAACGAAACCCTTCCATTCTACCTGGAGCGCCTTGATAACATCGCCAAGACTAACGATGGTCACTTGGCATGCAAGAAGGTATTTATCCAGTTACTTTTGCAAATTATTTTATAAACAACTTCTTTATATCTAGCTTACATGGGCCGACTTCTACTTTGTGTCCTTGTTGGATTACATGACGTTCATGCTGAGCGGACTGGACTTCCTGGCGAAGTATCCCAACCTGCAGAAGGTGCGCGACAATGTGACATCCTTGCCTCAGATTAAGAAGTGGCTGGCCGAACGTCCTAAGGGTATGTTCTAAGATGGGGACTTAATATTCAACTACGCCCTGATTTTCTACTTTGTTATCTATCAACGTTCCATTTACGCATCGTAATAACTGATTTGAAATAAAGCAACATATTTTTAAATATTCTCGATCATGTTTTCCTTCTTTGCAATTTCAGTATTTGGCTTAAGGCCACGTAGACTATTTAGATATATTTGTAAAGGTCCCAATTATTCTATAGATGAGATTATTTCTATCCATTGCTAAAGTGATCTTTTCCTTTGGGAAAAGAAAAAAATGGAAGGCGAAGTATATGAGGTTTGTTTGCTGAGGAGTTGAAGTTGTCGCGAACCAACACAGATCACCAAAGTTCGCAAGAACGAGGTGCAGAGAACAACTGGTGACTGTTTGGCGAAACGAACAGAGAAAATTTATATTCGACGAAGACTTGCAAGCCGAACACTACTCATGTTCTGGAAGGTCTATTCGATGAGAAGAGTAATACACACGTACCAATGTCTTGGGTAGAACTAACTTTATTTACATGAAATTTACAAAAGGAAACGTTTGGTTGACATCTCCAATCACCCTACCACCCCTATCTCTGGAGATGTCACCACTTCAATCATAAGCACCAGCAAATCAGCTGAAACCTGGAAGGGCACATCTCTCTCTCTCACAATTCACACAGGGCCGGTCAGAATAACGCAAACATAACATCTACACACACTAGCTGAAACGGCCCAAGTCGGTCGTGCTGATCGTCGATGCACTGCGACGCGGTTATACCATGGCAATAAACGGCCTGTTCAAAGCACATGGAGGGTACCCCAATAAATTAAAAATCTTGGAGCGACCGCAATTGCCACACGCTGTTTCAGGGCGAACAAATATTTTATAACGGACGTGTCTTCACAATAGATATTCCCAAATCCAGACAAATGCGTAATAAATGAGACGATGAAATAAACGAAATAAAAATAACTAAAGATGGGTACGTGCCGATTGCAAATGTAAGTTATTAAAATTACAACAGTGAGTTACAGCAGTGAATGTTATAAAAATGCAAATTTAACCAACGGTGACTTGGTTTCGGATAGAAGTGTTAAAAGGTATCTGCATTGATAAAAGTAAGAATGATTTCAATACTGCCTTTCGATTTATTGGTACTTCCGGTATCGATTCTCAATCTTCAACAATCCACGCTTAACAGCTGAAACATATATGTAACATCTTTGGAAAAATATTTCTTTACATTAGTCTTATCGCTTTATCAACGAAACCCTTCCATTCTACCTTTGAGGATGCTAGCTAATGATAACTCGATCGAAGATGAAAAATTCCGAAGCGTTCGTTAAATTACGAATATTTTGAAGATGAAAAAATCGGAAGCATTTTCCAAATTGTGAGAGTGAATGAATAAAAGTATGTGGTATTAGGGACCATATAATTACTGGAGATGTCGTATATATTGTAAGAATGGTGGATATTTTCTAAAACTGGTTGAATTGTCAAAATTTGTAATGGGAAATCAATTAGTAAATTGAAAATAAATTGCAATGTGCCCACAAGCAGTCGTAGTAGATAAACCTTTAGATGTGCACGGAACAGGTATCTGTGGAGGAAGCGGTGAGGGGAAGAGGGAGGGAAGCCGAGGAGCAGGTTAGGCAAGAGAAGATAATGGGCAGTACCTACAACCCAGGATACGTAAGGCTGCAGGTTATCGGGAGGAGGCCCTGGTACATTGGGGCTAGGGGCAGAAGCGGAAGGGCGAAGACATTACTGGCAAGGGCTAGGTGTGGCTCGAAGGAGAGAGGCAGGAAGGTCTGGATGGAGCAAGAATACACGAAATGTGTATTTTGTTTGCCAGGGGTGGATACCTGGGAGCACCTTGTGAGGGACTGTGAAGAACTAAAGAAGGAATGGTTAGGGTCACAAGGAAAAAGAGGGAATATTGTCGGAAAATGGCTGGAGGAAACGGGGGGAGGGCTGGCTGTCATCACAAAAATAAGGTTAGAAAAGAAATTGAGAAGGGCGATCCTAGGATGAAAATTGTATTGTTATAGATATAGTTTATAGATGATGTATTTATTGTGTTACGTTGTTATTAATTAATTATTGAATGTTTTAAGTGTGCAATGGTTATACTGAAGCTGGAATGCCAATAAAGGTTATACATACAAAAAAAAACCTTTATTTAGGCGTACGACCTGTACCCTTACAAAACTATTCACAATTAAACTTTTATAGTACATCAAAAACTGCCATCAAAAAATAATTTCCAAATAATATTTACACACAAAATAAATAAAATAAAAATGTTATATACCATCCCACTTTATTGTGTAATTCTTTTCCTCTGCTTCCATTTCTCACCACAATTTGCCTCACTATTGTCCCGATTGTCACACTCTCCCCTCCATCACCCAACCACTCTCTTACAATACTCCTTCTTACATCCGAAAGCATTCGTCCCTTCGCAGACATACAGATGCTCCCACCTCGACATAACACATACTCCAAATCTTCACACTCCATCCACACCTTACTTTCTTGCCGCTCGCTCCCACACCTTGCCCTGGCCATAACCCGCTTGTCGTCGGCGCTCATTTTCTGTTTGGATGTGACAAGTAGTAGATTCATGAGTGAAAGAGCTGTACACTTATATTATCGTTCGTTTTTTAAACATAACGTAAAGAATACCTAGGTGAATGTAGTTCAGAAACAAGTATTACATATAAATCCTAGAGTAATTTTCTTTCCTTGCTTAGCATATGCTCGCTATTTAATTAATAAAAATTGAAAACGGTTTGTAATATACGCCGGTAAACCAATTTACCATATAGTCGTGTATGTATAGGTTATTTTTTCCTTCCTATATCATATTGGGAACCCAATATGCAAAGAAACTGGCAAACAACAAGGAAAATTGCTTGTTCTTTGCTTCTTATAGTGTCTTAACGTTCTTCAGTATTATTTAGTTGATGTTTTGATCCCATGACTTTCTAGGTATATTTCTTTTCTACCTGGTGGACTGTCTAGCTTCCCATATCCTCTTGACTTACTGATCTACCTTTACTCTTTCCTCTCCTCACCCGCTTAGCTTCTTCCGTTCTATAAATTCCTCTAAGCTGACTACTTGAAGTTTGTTTCTTATCTCTTCGTTCCGTATCATATATAATTTTGTTACCCCCAGTGTTACACCCTTCTTAAGAATTTCATCTCCGCAGCTTGTATTATTTTTCTTGCTGTCCTTGCTAGCGTCCAGGTTTCGCACCCAAATATCTGTATTAGCCAGTAGACTATTTAATATACTAATACCTTTGTTTCCCTAGATACTTCTTTTTTGCTGATAAATTTGGTAGGCATTTGTTGATACAGGCTACATGTTTTTGTTAACCTTGCATCCAGTTGTCTGTCCTGTTTCCGTCGTGATGTATTTCAACTCCTAGGATAGGACTCTTCTTGTTCAAGCTGGATTCCTTCCAGGTTGACCTTCAGGCATTCCTTTTCCTCATTTACCATTACCTTAGTCTTAGTATGCATAAAGTACTTGTGCGTCGATAGCATCATCATCCTAGTTTATTCCTTTATTCGAGGGGCGCCAAAATCTTGAAAATATGGTGCTATTTATTGTTATCAGAATTGAGATACTAATGTTTAATGTGTAGTGAATTTATTCTCAACAATCTCTACAATGAAAGTGTCTGTATGAATATGCAGGAAACTGGATGTGTTCCATTGAAATACGCATTTCTAAATAAATATAGATTTATTAACAAAACACAATAATTATAACATAAATATCAGCTACACCCATACATGCGACGGCAAAGTTAAAGTAAAACAATAAATACTTTCTTCTTATATTCTCTCACCTAGAAAGAGATCTAATAACTATTTTTCAGATCGATGCTCTAACACAGTGACTGCTATCCACATAATTACTCTGCGTGATGTAAAAACACGAACAATATATATGACTATGTATATTAGATAAATACAATAATGTGAACTTAGAAACGAGATTATGTAAAATATTATAGGAAAATAGTAACTCTTATATTCGCCTCTTACTTAAGTCGTTTTGTATCCGCAATTGATTCGAATCTAAATGTAATAATTCGATACGTTTTGTAAACGCTTCATTTTTTGCTTTAACGCAAGAAACATGTTTAGAACGAGAAACGCTACAAGTCTAGCTGCCATTACGATGCATAACCAACATTTAGCATTGTTTCGTAGTTGTAGGCTGTAAATTAACCTAACGTTTGCGCTACCAACGATCAAACGCAATCATACGGGTGGCCTACCTTTCTTATTATCATTGCAACAATATGTATCGATAGAAATAGAAGTATTTTAAAGCATTTTTCCTTTTTTCAGCTGAACCTTCGTATCCGGACGAGTGCATTCCTGATAGGTTAGCTTCCGGTTCTTAAAGTGAAAAGAATTTCAAGAACGCGGATGGCGGCACTGGGCTCGGTGGGGCAATCCCACCAGCCTCCTGCAGTCTCGCCCGAAACTCGGGGCTTTGGTCCGCAATGCAGGGATGGCCGAGGGATCGCCAGAACAGGCAGCAACAGTAGCGGCACAGGGAGAGCATCTCGGCGAATTGGCGCTCTTCACTTACTCCATGACTTCTACAAACATGATTAGGATATTCATCAGATTACATTTTTAAAATAAAAGTCATTAGTGAATATATATTTTATAATGTTCATCAATATATTTGAATTAATGATAAAAAAGTAGGTTAATGACGTGCTTATTGGGAGTAGGTTATGTTTTCATCAATGACAATAGGTTAATGATAGGACTAAGTTGAGATATTGTCAAGTTATGTTTTCCTAGTCCTTTTAATTTGATAAATAGATTAGACCAAATTGATCTATTGTTCTGCCCCACTGCCTAACATGACCTAGAAGCCCTAGGTCATTTATAAGCGTTACAACATCCTTGGGTGGCTAGTAGGGAACCGATGATAAATGTTGCGTTATGAAATGACCTGCTATTTTGGAGAATGATTTGCATGAGGTCTTGGCAACGAATGTGTTGTTTGTTCAAGCTACGCGAACGAGCGTATTGAGATCTCAGGTTTCCGATCATTTGCAGCAGCAGTTTTATAGAAGTACTGGGAGAAGGACAGTGGACTGTGTGGCGAAGTGGTTACGCACTAGCGTGGTAACGCAGAGGTTCCGGGTTCGATTCCCGGTGACGGTATATATAAGATCTCGCACTCCACACTTTCCCAAGTCCTGAATAAGGAGGAGGGTTTGTCGATGGGCCTGCAACTCATCCCCGTAAAAACAAACATATGCTAATGCACGTAAGGTGAGACCCGATCAGGCGGGGTGAAAGCTAACGTGTTCGGAAGGCGTTAAAAATACTATACAACCGAAAAACAGATACTGGGAGCAGGGGGAAAATATGTAGTGCGTTTCTGGACCTGAAGGCTGCGTGCGACACGGTGCCACGAGGGAAGCTTTTTGACTGCTTGCGAAGGAGGGGGATAGTGGGGAGTGGCCAAGGATAGGAGAGAGTATTTCCACACCGATCAGGGCAGCAAGGCAGGGGTGCCCATTGAGTCCTCTGCTCTTTAACATGTATGTTATCGATTTGGAGTGTTTTAATGAGGGGCAGGATGAAAGAGTTGTTGTTGGAGAAAGAAGATATGGATGGTGGCGTATGCGGATGATATGGTGTTGGTGACTCGTGACAGTATTAGTCTGCAAGCTGTTCTTGGGAGGTGTGAACGGATTTCGGATAAAACGGATCTGGTCGTGGATATGAGTAAAACGCAATGATGGAGTTCCGAAAACCGGGTGAAAGGAGCAGAATATATGAGCTGAAGTGGAAGGGCCATGTGCTGGAATGAATAAGTCGAGGGATTTAAGTACCTGGGCTTTCAGTTCAAGTACACGGGGGTGTGGGTGTATATCGCACATGTATGGTGCTAAGCCGAAGGTGGCACCTGTCGTACGCAGAGGTACGGCCAGGCGATATGTTATCTTTGGTGGATGTCCCGCCAAAAGATCCTACACCCTAACACCGAGAGGCTTAATCTTGTAATTTAGCTAGTGAGATTTTAAGAGAATAAATAGCAGTTGTTCATCATATTCCTGCAAGTGTACATTATTTGTGTACAGAAAGTGTTCACTTTCTTTGTCAGGTAATATTATCCCTGCTATTTAACTTACGTTATGCGAGGACAGGGCACAGACTACTAACTTATTATGTCAAATATCTAAGAAGATATTCTAAGAGATGACGCACGTGACAAAATAGATATTCAGAGATGAATTTGTAGGGGAATAGGGCAATAAAACAAAGCCACTCCATGCTCTGAAATATACGTAACATTTCTGGAAGGCATCGTGACTTACGAGTCTGAGGTGGGGACAAAGATATGACCTACAAATTACTAGCAACGGAAATATTTTGGAGGCAGAAGCAACCAGAACAATAATGAACCTGACTCAACAATAACTGAGACCACTTTTTGGAAAACATCTATCATGGTATGATTATCCCCTGATAATGCCAGAACATCCAACCCCCTATTTCAATTAATTAGAAAAGAGGCTTCATCAGTTTTGGACAGAACGGATGCAGACCACAAGAAAATCATCAAAAAAGCTATAGTTACCGCATAAGAGCATGATAAACCTCACGCCAATCCTTCTTGCCCAACTTGGCGCGTACGATCTCGATCTGTGGCTGGGTGAAATGAAAGCCAGCGAGCTCGCGCCAAACACGCTGCTCGCCGACGATGGCAGTGAGTTCGTCGCAGGTGTCCGCTGCCGATGTGAGGTCGCGATGGTCGGACAGGCGGAGCACGACCTCGCGCAGGCACTCCTCGGGCAGTTGCAGGAAGTGCGGCTGCGTGGCAATGCGTGGCGCGCTGATCTGGAAGCCGGCGGCATTCGTCTGGATGCGCTCGATAGTGAGCGCGTGCTGCCGCCATAGAGGTTTCGAACCAAGCGTGCCGCCCCAGCAGGCGGCCTGCTCGGCACTGCTGAGCGCGCGCAGCTTCGTCAGAAGGCGACGTAACGCACGCGGATTGTGTTGGTTGGCGGTGGCGTAGCTGGCGACCTCCTCGAGCATCGCGAGTAAAACGCGCTGCGTGCAGCCAGACAACGCCGTCATCTGCTGGCCGACGAGCAGGTCCAGCAGGGCGCAGATGTAGTTAAAGCGGCGCACGTCGCGCACTGCATTTCGGAAGTCAAGGCGCTTGACGACTTCGTCTAATTCGTTGAAACCAGCGATCTAGAATATCAAATAGGTTAATGTTGATAAACATTGGTATTGATAAGTATCGATTGATAGTTCATAATAGACAATTATTCATCTACCTGCATGAGAGTATGTAGCATTACATGCAATAAACATAAAGGGCACAAAGGTCTAAAAAGTTGAAGCAATGAATGGGAACTGGATTGAGTCTGCCTTAGGACCTTGGATTGGGATAGGGGCTGGCATTCGACCTGGGAGATTGGAATGAGAAGCAGAACTTCCCAGAACACTGGGATGCTGACTAGATTTGGCACTGGAATAAGGAGTGGAATCGGAGCTGGGACTGATACTAGATACTGGATTTCACAACGAGCTTAGAGTGGGGACTAGAGTTGGAGCTTGGATTGACACTAGTATGGTGATCAAAAGAGGGATGGGGACTGGAGTTTGCCCTGGGATAGGTACTGGAACTAGGATGGAGACGGAACTTGGCAATGGGATAGTAATTAGAACTTGGATAAGAACTGTATCACATAAAGCTTGGAACTGCAATGGGTACTAGAATTTGAGCTGGGATGGGGCTAGGTTTGGCATTGGAATAGCAATTGGGATGGAGATTGGTCTTAGCAGTGGGATAGAATTGGGATAGAGACTGTAATTTGAGGTGGTGATACTGGAGGCTGAATTTCACAAAGAGCTTGCAACTGAAATGGGGTTGGGATCGGCTTAGCACTTGGTTCATGTATGGGGCCTGGAACTCGAATAGGGATTGCAACCGGGGCTGAATTTTCCATATAACTTGGAATTGGAATGAGGTTTAGAATCGAAACTGGGATGTGGTCTGGTCTTGGCAATGGAATAGGAATTTAGACTAGAAAAGGGACTAGACTCAGCAATGGGATGGGGACTGAAATTAGAATAGGGTCTGCACTTGTACCTGGGATATACTGAGGAGAAGATTTCCTAAAGAGCTTTGTATTGGAATAGGGACAAGAATTGGGGCTGGGATTGCGATTGATAAGGGACTTGGCACTGGGATGGAGACTGGAGAGATGAATTTGGTACTGGTTTCATTTCTCACGAAATTGTGACTGGGATAGGAATTGAACATGGACCTCGCATAAGGATTCGGCAATGAGCTTGGAACTGGTCTTGCGACTGGGATTGAAGCTTTCAATTTCGGTTAAGGTGGTATAAATTTCACCAAGTTAGTACTTTTTAACATAAAAATATACGATAAAAAATACTAATCACATATGAAAGCGAAATATCTCACCTCTCTAGTACACTTTATTGTTATGTGGCAATGCGGTTGAGTGCTCGTGGAACTTTCATTTTTCTCGGCGTCTTCTTTTTGCCTATCGCAGAAAAAGGAAGAAACAACTTTTAATAACGCGGTTAAAATAGAAACAGAAACGTAATGCAACTTTAACAAATCGACTTACACAACTTTCAACACTTATGAATTAGTTGGTTTTATTGTATGTAAATTGAAAGTTGTTATCTTGAATATTTACAGAGGACTTGACACTACAAAATTCATTTTATGAATGTTTTTCTTTTTAATTGAGTCAAATTTTAAGTTTATATGGTTTGACAATGTTTACAATAGCAAAAAAAATGCAATTAAATGTTTTTGTTGGCAATTTCCGGAACGAATTCTTTGGTGCGTTACTAATTCCTGCGGATTTTCTGTTTTTTTTAATCGCATGGTTGCTTTATTACATTCTAAACTTGTTTTTTGATGTTTTAACATTGACTGTAATGAATTAAAAAGGAATTGATACAGGCATATTTTTAGTAATGTATCTTTATGAAGATATAACTTTAATTCTGAATTGCTTTTGATAGTTAGTTTTTATCTTGTATAGATTACATAATGATTGATTTGGTAACATATATGGGAATAATCTAATAGAATAATATAAAATTTATACTGAATTTTATACAAAAAAAGTAAAGTAATTTAGGAAATATTCGCTGATGAAGAAACGTTTACTATGTTTCGCTCCTGTTGACATTTGCGCTTGCCTTTGTTTACGACATACGAACAGCAGCGCAGTGACATTGAATCTAAATTTAAATCAATAGAGGAAATTAAGCGTACATAATCGAATGTAATGTAATCCTGCAAAAGTCCCGGATAAGTGCACTTTTATAGGACAGCAACTGCGTTCGAAAACAACGCAATTGGACACATTCGACTGTGTAGCTGTTTACGCTTTGTTGACTTTGAAAATACAGCACATATTGCTGTTCCTGCTAAAGCGTACGCTTCGACGCCGGAACAAAGAAAATGTCCGTCGGAGAATCGATAGTCGCGGAATTCGCAAAAAAGGGGCCACCAACCTTTGCGTGTTGCTGTGTTCGAGCACCTTCAGCTTCTCCCAGCCCTCGTCTGTCTTCACCCACACCTCGCCCGGCGAGCGCCAGTCCTTCGAGATAAACGGCATCGCTTCCTGCAGCTGCCGACCTGCTGGGTCGTCACTTAAAAATCAGCTGATTGCATGTAAACAAAAGCGCACAACGGCACACAGCTGGCGCGCGCTAGATGAACGCGGAAGCGCGGCGCGTGGGTCGCAGTAGACTGGCGCGTCGGATGCGCTGCTGCTGCGCACCGCAGGTCTGCAGGATTCCGAGTGAAAACGCGCGCTGATTGGTAGGTGTATGTCGAATGCACGCAAACGCATTCGAACTGCAGGAAATTCGCGAAAATGTTGCTTTTAAAATAGGCAACCAAATATTCTCAAACTTATATGCTCTTGCAGGATCAAGATATCCGAACTTTTTGCTTATATTCGCCAAAATTTAAGAGCCAATCATGTTTAGATGTGCTTGAACGACTTAATTAGGTGAAAAAAAGTCGTATAATTACATCGACAGCGCAACGGTTCTGAAAATAACACGCGATATCCGAACTATTTGCTTATATTCGCCAAAATACAACAGAAAATCATGTTTAGATATGCTTAAACGACTTAGCTACGTGAAAAAAGCCGTTTAAGCGCATCGAGAGATCGATAACCCCAACGGATCAGAAAATAGCATGCGATATCCGAACTGTTTGCATGTATTCGCCAAAATATAAGAGAAAATTAGGTTTAGATGTGCATAAACGACTTATTTACGCGAAAAAAGTCGTTTAAGCGCATCGAGAGATCGATAGCTGCTACGGTTAAGAAAATAACACGCGATATCTGAACTATTTGCTTGTATTCGCGAAAATACAACAGAAAATCATGTTTAGATGTGCCTAAACGACTTATTTTCGTGAGAAAAACGCGTTGAAAGATCGATAGCTGCAACGGTTCAAAAATTGGCAAGCGATATCCGAACTTTTTGCATGTATTCGCCAAAATATAAAATAAAATCATGTTTAAATGTGCTTAAACGACTTAGTGACGTGGAAAAAGCCGTTTAAGCGCATCGAGAGATCGATAGCTACTACGGTTCAGAAAATAACACGCGATATTCTGCGCGTGTTATCCCTATTCACGTTTATTTGCTTTACTTGAAATTCCAATATGTTATCATTTGAGGGGCCGGTTGTTACTAGTTGTTAGATGCTTTAAGCTTCCTTGTTGCAAGTTGTGCTTTGAATTAATAATTGATAAATTAATAATTAATCATCGTTGTAGTGTTATGTTAGTTAATAAAGTTGCCTACGATGACTTATAGTTTTGGATAAAATAGCGGGAAATAATTTTCGGAAACTGTCCTTTATTTGTACGGTCAAACAGAAAGTTACGGGAACAACTATTTTGTCTGTTTTTTCCAGGTTTCTGGATATATACGATACATTAACCCCCCCCCCCCCCCCCCAATATATGTATTTTTATCAGTTTCGTCGATAGCCTGTGGCATTTTTGCAATAAATATATTATTATTATTATTATTATGTATGCGTTATTATGCGTTATTATTATGTATGATATCGACATAAAAAAAATACAAAATTCCAGGAGGTCCCCCAATTTGCCTTAAATTTCGACGCTCATGATTATAGGCAGGATTCGGTATATAGATGGCTCCATTCTCGACAGGTTTTACTTTCTTTGCTTTTTTTTAATTTTATTCTCAATTTTGGGAATTTCTCTGAAAAGCGAATTCCTGCATACGTGCATCGATTGTTTTATTTGCTTTGCCGAGTAACTAGTACAACTCAATTCCTTTTCAATGAAATTTGATAAATTTGGAACTTATTGGTTTTAAAAATAATAATTTTCTGCTCCGCACCAGCAGGTATTCGATTATGAGACCTTCCGGTCAACAGTCATTTCATTTTTAATAGTTAATTCAAGGTAACATATTTACATTGCATTTTCATAAAGCATATAAAACTTAACCAGCAGAATGTTATATTCAATTTACATTTTATTGGAGCTTCTAGATTATTTCGATTATGTACAATTTGGATGTGCCGATTTTTAGGTCAGGAACTCAATGTAAATAGGGAAAAAACTGAATATATGTGTATTGGAGGTATCCAACAAGATCTCACACTCCAAGATGGGACAATTCTAAACCACTGCAAGAAAAACAAATATCTAGGAAAAAATACTAATGATGGCAAAATGGACGCAGCAATATCGGACAGAAACCGAAAGCCAAGAACATGGTATGGTAATATTTCAAAAAAGCCAACCAACGAAGAATTTAACAAATAACAAACAGAACGGAAAACATTCTGAGAGCTACGGAAATGGACTTCTGGCGGCGAGCAGCACGAACATCAAGACTCGATAGAATGAGGAATGAAGACATAAGAAAAAAAGATGAAAGTAAAGTACGATATAATAAAAGACATCAGAAGCAGCCAACTAAAATGATATGGGTACCTAAGTAGAATGTCTGAGAACAGAATTCCACAAAAAAATATCAATATGGTCACCAGCAGGAAAGCGGAAAAGAGGAAGGACTCAGAAGAAGCTGGAGAGAAGGAATTGATTCCGAAATGGAGAAGAAAAGACTTCAAGAAGGAGACTAGGCTGATAGGAAGGCATGGCGGATGGGTATTTTAATGACTAGTAAAGAAGTTTAAGTAATATTTGAGATTACTTGGTTTTTGTTTATTTGTGTTTTAAAATTGAAATTTTCGGCCATTTTTATAATAAACTACGTGCGTAATTCCCTGATTCGAGTATATCTTTCTTTAAGAGTAGCTTATGGCAATTGTTCTGTACCTTGCCTATATTTCTTATACTTGGTTTTTGATATTCTGCATCAACCTAGATGACTTAGGCATTCCCTCCAAATGATATTCTAATGATATTCTATCTCTTTCCTACACTAACTTTCATGCCTTTTCCACACTTCTCTCTTCAGACTTCTGATCACCGCACTTTTTCTACCGCTGTTGTCAAGCCTGACGGCTTGTGCGGTCTCGGTCACTTGGTCTTCAACCACACGACAGTACATGTCGTTTCCAACAACACAACACTCATCAAAAGTACGTTCGTGATTTCCGCTCTTAAGCAACATGCTTCCAGAGATGTTTCGGAGAGTACCTATACCGCATTGGAAAGAGGGCAACCCCCGAATACTTCTATGATCGTGCCAGTAATTATAGTGTTGCGAACCAAAAAAACTCAGCCCTGCAAGACACCACTGACAAAGTCTGATTCCTTGGCTCGTCCAAAAGTTCGGACTCACACCTACCCGGTGCTTTTGCGATCGAAAAAGGAGAGGATGTTCATACGCTGAATGTTGGACACACCCCCATCCTTCTCTCTCTCTCTCTCTCTCACACTCACACTCACACTCACACACACACACACACACACACACACACACACACACACACACACACACACACACACACACACACACAC